>CM064497.1:32178871-32321506 GCA_032716605.1 Paralithodes platypus
GAGGGTGAACCTAGATACTACATAACCATGAGGGTGAACCTAGATACTACATAAACCATGAGGGTGAACCTAGATACTACATAAACCATGAGGGTGAACCTTGATACTACATAAACCATGAGGGTGAACCTAATACTACATAAACCATGAGGGTGAACCTAGATACTACATAAACCATGAGGGTGACCTAGATACTACCTAACCAGATACTACATAAACCATGAGGGTGAACCTAGATACTACATAAACCATGAGGGTGAACCTAGATACTACATAAACCATGAGGGTGAACCTAGATACTACATAAACCATGAGGGTGAACCTAGATACTACATAAACCATGATGGTGAACCTAGATACTACATAAACCTACATTGCCAGAGAAGGTGCTGGAGAGCAATACAATTGACGTCTTCAAGAGGAGACTATACTTATATCTAGAGGAGGCTGGAGTAATATAGCATGTGTATGTGTGAGTGTATATGTATGTATGTGTGTGGATATGTATACATGTGTATGTGTATATGTGTGTGTGTGTGCATGTAAGTATGTGTATGTCTATGCGTGTACAACTTGTACATTTACAGTATACAGTATATGCGTGTAATGTATGAGCATGTGTATATTCTGTATACTGTATATGCATACAGTATGTGTATATGTATGGGTAGAATGTATGTGTATCGTCACCGTGTATGTATGTGTATACAGTTGCCCACATAAGTTCTGTTCCTCTCCGAGATCTTATACATGGAAGTATAATGCGCATAATTGAATTAAGAGTGTAGTTTCTTAGGCAGTGGTTAACTCATCTGATTAGCCAACAGATAATTGAAAGAAACCACATTCGCTATTCATTCTACTAATATACTTTCATACATAAGATCACGACGAGAACTTATACGGGCAACTGTACATGTGTATAATAAAAAAAAAAAAAAAAAAAAAAAAATTCTTAACTATAAATTTCCCAGTAGACATTTTTCGACTCTGCTGGGGTCATTATTCTAGCGGAGTTTCTTTCCGACCCAAAAGTTGGTGGGTGGGGAGAGAGCCTTACGCTTTACTGCCCTTGTCTTATACCCTAGCATATACTCTTTTTCAGATTTTAGGCCGGACTGTCTAGTAAGGACTGCAAAGTCTATGTACTCTCTCTCTCTCTCTCGTTCCTGTCAAAAATGTATACACTATTCGTTCTTTTTTCGGAATAAGTAGTTTTTTTTTATCGTCGTTGACGTTCTCTAGTTTCACGTGTTGCCCAGTTGGACATGTAAGTGTTAACATGTGTGTGTATATGGCTGTGTGTGTGTGAGAGAGAGAGAGAGAGAGAGAGAGAGAGAGAGAGAGAGAGAGAGAGAGAGAGAGAGAGAGAGAGAGAGAGAGAGAGAGAGAGAGAGAGAGAGAGAGAGAGAGAGAGAGAGAGAGAGAGAGAGAGAGAGAGAGAGAGAGAGAGAGAGAGAGAGAGAGAGAGAGAGAGAGAAGAAAATAAAACAGCACTATTTTCTGTGTATTTCAAGCAGACGGTAAATTGCCATGTTCCCATCTTGATTACCTAGCGATTACGAACATACTGTACCGAAATATGCTGTTAATTATGAAAACTTGACATTAATTTTATGCAGACAAAAATTTCACCTTTTTCCATTAACTCATTCAGTACCCTTTTAACTACCACAGATCTTTCCTAAGCTGCATAATTTCGTCTAAATACAGCTAGAATAAAATATAACACACGTCGCTGGTACTCAAAGGGTTAACTATCGAGAAATCAGCTGCTTGAACTTACCGTCATACTGTATGTAAACAAACCGAATAGTTGAGTCACAAAGGTTACATTATATCAAGAAACAGCAACTCTACCGTATCATCACCATAATACCTAAACCAGAAACAGTGGTGTGGTGATAAGTGGTGATGGGTGGTGATGAGTGGTGGTGGGTAGTGGTGAATGGTACTGAATTGTGATGTATGGAGATGAATGGTGGTGAATGGTGATAAGGGGTGCAGAATAGTGATGACTGATGATGTATGGTGGTGAATGGTGATGAGTAGAGCAGAATGGTGATGAGTGGTAGTGAATGGTGATCAGTGGTGGTGAATGATGATGAATGGTGATAAATAGTGATGAGCGGTGGTGAATGGTGATGAGTGGTGGTAAAACTGTCTGCGACGAGTGCCTCCTCCAGAGTTGAAATAGTGACAGGGCCAAAATCAAGGAATGTAAGAGCCAACATACCTGTACACACGGAGTTTGAAGCAATTTAAGTCATAGGATGAGGGATAGATGTTTTCAGGGAGACAGTTCCAGAGCTCAGATGCTGAATAGAAGAAAGATTGAGAGGATTGTTTCACTCTTGGGTTGGATAGTTGCACAGAGTAGGGGTGGGATTATGTTGCAAGACAGGTACTACGTACCTTATGTACACTGATATATGGTGGTATACACTGAGAGAGCTCTGAGGAACACTGATTATGCGTTAATGAGACAAAAGGCTTTCTTTTATACTTTGTCTAAAGTGCTGTGTGAGAAGATCCTCCCGACACATGCAAACAATACTCAATGCATGGATGCAATGTGCCCCTGTACAGAGCAACAAGCGGTGCAGGGGTAAAGAACCCCTTGCGGCGGTTGAGGACACCCAGTTTCTGGGAAGCCGTTTTAGCAAGAGTGGTAATATTTTTTTTCTAAGATCAGAAGAAAAAGAGACACCGAGAATACTGAAAGAAGATGAAGAGTTGATTTTTGTATTGTTGAAGTATAAGGGATACTCCTCTGGGAGTTCTTGACTGGTAGATAAATGGAGATATTGGAGTTTGGAAGCATTGAAAGCAACAAGGTTTTCTTTGCCCTAATTGGAAATGGTTATTAGATCAGAAGATAAGTGTTCTATGGCTTCATCATGTGAGTTTTGGAGGGATTGCTTGCTGGGGCATTCTGGAAAACTAGTTGAATAGTGTAAGGTAGAGTCGTCAGCATATGAATGGATTGGACTGGAGGTACAATTGAAAAGATCATTTATGAAAATTAGAAAGATAATTGGAGATAGGAGAGAACCCTGAGGAATACCGGAGTTGATAGGTTGGGGAAGTGAACGATGGCCGTCCACAACCGCAGCTATGGAATGGCCAGAAGGAAATTAGAGATAAAGGCACAGCTGGAGGGATAGAAACCGAAGGAGGTGGTGATTGGTGAGGATTGGTGATGAATGGTGATAAGTAGTGATGCATGGTGATTAATGGTGGTGCATGGTGATGGATGGTGGTCAATAGTGGTGAATGGTGATAAGTAGTGATGCATGGTGATTAATGGTGGTGAATGGTGGTGTATGGTGATGAGTGGTGGTGAATGGTGATGAATGGTAGTGAATGGAGAGAAATAGTGGTAAATGGTGATGAGTTGTGAAGTAAAGTGGTGAACGGTGATGAATGTTGGTGAATGGTGATGACTGGTGGTGAATGGTGATGACTGGTGGTGAATGGTGATGACTGGTAGTGAATGGTGATAGCTGGTGGTGAATGGTGATGAGTGGTGGTGAATGGTGATGACTGGTGGTAAACGATTATGAGTGGTGATGAATGTTGGTGATTGGTGGTAAACGGTGGTGAATGGTGATGGATGTTGGTGAATGGTAATGAGTGTTGATGAATGGTGATGTGTGATGATGAATAGTGATGAGTGGTGATGAATAGTGATGAATTGAGATGAATGGTGGTGAAAGGTGATGATGGTGGTGAGTGGTAATGGAAGGTGTGAATAGTGGTGAAAGGTGATGATGGTGGAGAATGGTGGTGAGTGATGATGAATAAATATAGTGTATAACTATGACTAACTCTCTCTCTCATTCTCTCTCGTATTTAATAGCCAAACATTAAAGTCGTCAAGAAATGGTGTAAAATAATGGGTTTTAAAAAGTAAACTAGATGCCTGGGAGTCTGGCCGTCTGGGTGGTGGTGGTGGGAAACTGTCTGACTCACTCTGCTCCAGGCAACACACACATACACATACACACACTCACACACTTATATATACACACACTTATACACGCACATACAAGCACAACCATTTACATTACAAACACACACACATTGATATTAATGGATTTTCCATAGAAGTGTATGTTATTTATATAGTTGGTTTCAGAAATGATATAAGCTACGTGACCAGAGAGAGAGAGCGAGAGACAGAGCGATAGAGAGAGCGCAACCTCCTCTCTCTCTTTCTCCCTCACACATTCTACCAGCCTCCCCTCTCATCCGCACAGACATAGCAACAATTCCTTCACTACCACTACTACAAATCTAACTACCAGATATACCATTATAGCACCACACATCATCACTAACACTTACCTTCTAACTATCAGACACACCATTATAGCACTACACATCATCACTGCCACTATTACTAACCTAACCACCAGACACACCATTATAGCACCACACATCATCACTAACACTATTACCTTCTAACTATCAGACATACCATTATAGCACTATCATCACTGCCAATATTACTAACCACCAGACACACCATTATAGCACCACACATCATCACTAACACTATTACCTTCTAACTATCAGACATACCATTATAGCACTACACAGCATCACTGCCACTATTACTAACCTAACTACCAGACACACCATTATAGCACCACACATAATCACTAACACTATTACCTTCTAACTATCAGACATACCATTATAGCACTACACATCATCACTGCCACTATTACTAACCTAACTACCAGACACACCATTATAGCACAACACATCACTAACACTATTACCTTCTAACTATCAGACATACCATTATAGCACTACACATCATCACTGCCACTATTACTAACCTAACAACCAGATATACCATTATAGCACCACACATCATCACTAACACTATTACCTTCTAACTATCAGACACACCATTATAGCACCACACATCATCACTAACACTATTACCTTCTAACTATCAGACATACCATTATAGCACTATACATCATCACTGCCACTATTACTAACCTAACTACCAGACACACCATTATAGCACCACACATCATCACTAACACTATTACCTTCTAACTATCAGACATACCATTATAGCACTACACATCATCACTGCCACTATTAATAACCTAACTACCAGACACACCATTATAGCACCACATATCATCACTAATACTATTACCTTCTAACTATCAGACATACCATTATAGCACTACACATCATCACTGCCACTATTACTAACCTAACTACCAGACACACCATTATAGCACCACACATCATCACTAACACTATTACCTTCTATCAGACATACCATTATAGCACTACACATCATCACTGCCACTATTACTAACCTAACTACCAGACACACCATTATAGCACCACACATCATCACTAAGACTATTACCTTCTAACTATCAGACACACCATTATAGCACTACATATCATCACTGCCACTATTACTAACCTAACTACCAGACACACCATTATAGCACCACACATCATCACTAACACTATTACCTTCTAACTATCAGACATACCATTATAGCACTACACATCATCACTGCCACTATTACTAACCTAACTACCAGACACACCATTATAGCACCACACACCATCACTAACACTATTATCTTCTAACTATCAGACATACCATTATAGCACTACACATCATCACTGCCACTATTACTAACCTAACTACCAGACACACCATTATAGCACCACACATCATCACTAACACTATTACTAACCTAACTACCAGACACACCATTATAGCACCACACATCATCACTAACACTATTACCTTCTAACTATCAGACATACCATTATAGCACTACACATCATCACTGCCACTATTACTAACCTAACTACCAGACACACCATTATAGCACCACACATCATCACTGCCACTATTACTAACTACCAGACACACCATCATAGCACCACACATCATCACTAACACTATTACCTTCTATCAGACATACCATTATAGCACTACACATCATCACTGCCACTATTACTAACCTAACTATCAGACACACCATTATAATACCACATATCATCACTAACACTATTACCTTCTAACTATCAGACATACCATTATAGCACTACACATCATCACTGCCACTATTACTAACCTAACTACCAGACACACCATTATAGCACCACACATCATCACTAACACTATTACCTTCTAACTACCAGAAACACCATTATAGCACCACACATCATCACTAACACTATTACCTTCTAACTATCAGACATACCATTATAGCACTACACATCATCTCTGCCACTATTACTAACCTAACTACCAGACACACCACACATCATCACTAACACTATTACCTTCTAACTACCAGAAACACCATTATAGCACCACACATCATCACTAACACTATTACCTTCTAACTATCAGACATACCATTATAGCACTACACATCATCACTGCCACTATTACTAACCTAACTACCAGACACACCATTATAGCACCACACATCATCACTAACACTATTATCTTCTATCAGACATACCATTATAGCACTACACATCATCACTGCCACTATTACTAACCTAACTACCAGACACACCATTATAGCACCACACATCATCACTAACACTATTACCTTCTAACTATCAGACATACCATTATAGCACTACACATCATCACTGCCACTATTACTAACCTAACTATCAGACACACCATTATAGCACCACACATCATCACTAACACTATTACCTTCTAACTGTCAGACACACCATTATAGCACTACACATCATCACTGCCACTATTACTAACCTAACTACCAGACACACCATTATAGCACCACACATCATCACTAACACTATTACCTTCTAACTATCAGACACACCATTATAGCACCACACATCATCACTAACACTATTACCTTCTATCAGACATACCATTATAGCACTACACATTATCACTGCCACTATTACTAACCTAACAACCAGATATACCATTAAAGCACCATACATCATCACTAACACTATTACCTTCTAACTATCAGACATACCATTATAGCACTACACATCATCACTGCCACTATTACTAACCTAACTACCAGACACACCATTACAGCACCACACATCATCACTAACACTATTATATTCTATCTATCAGACATACCATTATAATACTACACATCATCACTGCCACTATTACTAACCTAACTACCAGACACACCATTATAGCACCACACATCATCACTAACACTATTACCTTCTAACTATCAGACATACCATTATAATACTACACATCATCACTGCCACTATTACTAACCTAACTACCAGACACACCATTATAGCACCACACATCATCACTAACACTATTACATTCTAACTACCAGACACACCATTACAGCACCACACATCATCACTAACACTATTACCTTCTAACTATCAGACATACCATTATAGCACTACACATCATCACTGCCACTATTACTAACCTAACTACCAGACACACCATTATAGCACCACACATCATCACTAACACTACTACCTTCTATCAGACATACCATTATAGCACTATGCATCATCACTGCCACTATTACTAACCTAACAACCAGATATACCATTATTGCACCACACATCATCACTAACACTATTACCTTCTAACTATCAGACATACTATTATAGCACTACACATCATCACTGCCACTATTACTAACCTAACAACCAGATATACCATTATAGCACCACACATCATCACTAACACTATTACCTTCTAACCATCAGACATACCATTATAGCACTACACATCATCACTACCACTATTACTAATCTAACAACCAGACATACCTGTAGATATCATGGCACCACACATCATAATACCACATATTATACCAGCACTTACCACCTCGTATCAGATCACTACATATCATATCATGTGTATCAATCCACTACGAAATAAAATACTGTATAATTTTGCTCAGTTAATTAAACTATTTATACCTGCGTACCGTATCATTATATGCCTCTATTATCAACTACAAGTCACACTCCTACATACGAGAACACTACATACCACCTAACATCACTATTTACAACTACATGTCACACTTATACGTAAAAGATCCCTATACATACCACCCAATATATAATTTCTACATACCGTAAGCCCACATTATACCACTATTTACAGCTATATGGAATATTTCTACATATAACACTTTATATCAGTATATTACTCTTTATACTGTAATTTAACACTATACTATCACGAAATATACCTTTAAATATCAGTATAGACCATATCACAGCATACCATCCATACCTCGACCATCATACACCTCCCTGTATTTACACATCACCACCACCATACATACCATCCAAACATCGACCATTACACACCTCACTGTATCTACACATCACACACCACCACCATACACACCCCACCCATCACCCACCTCACTGTGTCTACACATCACACACCACCACCTTCACCACACATACCAACCACACATCGACCAACACACACCTCACTGTATCTACACATCACACACACCATCCACACCCCAACCATCACACACCTAACTGTAACGACACATCACACTCCACCACCACCACACACACCTCACTGTATCTACACATCACACACCACCACCTCCACCACACACCTCACTGTAAATACACATCACACACCACCACCTCCACCACACACACATCGACCATCACACACCTCACTCTGTATCTACATATCACATACCACCACACACACCCCAACCATCACACACCACCACCTCCACCATCCACACCTCAACAAACACACACCTCACTGTATCTACACATCACCACACATACCCCAACCATCACACACCACCACCTCCACCACACACACCCCAACCATCACACACCACCACCTCCACCTACACCAGGGAGATCATAACAATTAAGAGGATATACCACCACCGCCACCACCACAACACAGCAAATACCATATATAGGTACTATAATAGATATCTCCGGGGTCGCCACACAGTACTACGTCACTGTTACCACTACTGTTCGGATATCATAGCCAATACAACCATCATCACTCTTACCTTCGCCACATCAATATATACATTGACATAGACTACAGTAGATCTGGACTGGACACGGAAATGGAACTTTGCAGTAAGGGACCGAAAATCAGAAAACGAAGCCCCGAGTTCGAACCTCGAAACCACGAAAATGTGATATTTTCGCGGTTTCAAGGTTCGAACTTGGGGCTTCGTTCTCCGATGTTGGGTCCCTTATTGCAAAGTTCCATTTGCCTTTCCAGTCCAGATCTTCTGTAGTCTGTGACATTGATTATCATCTTTATCAGTTCTACCATTGACATTACTACCACCATCACCACTTCAGATTACTCTTGTATTAATCAAAGTATATCATAACACCGTTGTCATGACTTGTATGATTATCATTATTACTACCAACACGATCATAATCACTTTAATTTTCTTCAACTAGCCTCTTTCAATCTTCCTGTAACCCTTTAGACCCATACCAACACCCACATTCACTCAACCTTATTCCTTTCTATCCCTTTAAGGAGAGGTTTTTAGTTTGTTCCCTAGACCTCCATCAAGCTTAAAATTGTACCCCCTTGAGCCCCTTTCAACATAAACTTGTACATTTTTCGGTAGAACAAATTTCCCGGCCGAAGATAAAAAGGACGTCCCCCCCCCCCCCCCCCCCCCCCGCCACCAACTCCTAATTTACTCTTCTTCTCTCCCTGACACTTTTCTCCCCATGTGTTGTTTTCAATTTCCCATCCTTAACCCTATCAGTACCGGTGACGTATTTCTATTTGATTTCAGCTACACTTAGACAATTTTATGAAGCCTAGGAAGGATATATGGTAGCTAAGAGTACTAATTGAGATAGTCTGTAGCCCTCTATTTGATAGACGTCCTTCCTAAGCTGAATATGATCGTCAAATAGTACCCAAAATAAAATGAAAATATCGTCACCGGTACAGAAAGGGTTAAGTTACTTTCTTACCACTCCACCCTCTTCGTTCCCAGCTAATAGTTTCTCAACCTAGATTCAAGAAAAACAAAATAAAGTTAGTGCATTTTTGTTTAAGAGACAATACATAGAGGAAGGAAAAACAAAGCTGAAACAAATAAGGTCCAGTGCCTGAAGGCATCCTTCATTCAATAAAATGTTTATAACAATTGGACTTAAACTGTTGTAGGTTGAACATTTCTGGAAAGCAATTCCAAGGAAGTGAATTCCAGAAAGTAGAAGTTCTGGGGATAAATGAATTTTGATAAGCGGAAGTTCTACATTGTGGAGGAGAGAGTGTGAATTCATGGTCATTTCCAGCTGCCCTAGTTCTGCGGGGAAAGACGCAAGAGATGTGGTACAATTAAAGCAAGCTCCTCAGAACATGTATCGTGAAAATATCCGTAGAGTAATGCAAGGGATGCAACATCTCTGTGTATGAATAGTGGAACAAGGTCTTGTGTGATTACAGGGTTTTTGATTAACCTAATTGCTTTATTATGAATTGTGTCCAACTGCCTCAATGCAACCACTCCACATCCATTCCACAAGGGTGAACAGTATTCCATCTGAGAACGAACATGACTTGTATATAATATAATGGCTAACTGCTCGTCAGTGAAGAATTCTCGAACTCTGTATAGAAGTCCCATTTTCTTAAGAGGCATTTTCAGCAATTGATCTAACATGAGGTGTCCAGCTCAGACTGGAATTCAATGTTACACCAAGGATATCAACACTAGAGGAAGTGGAAATAAGTTTATCAATTAAAATTATGTGGGAGTCCGATAGATTAAATCTATTAGAAAATTGTATGTACTTGGTTGTTCTGCATTAAAGGAGCCCACCTCGCTTGTTTTCTCTTTCTCTCACTCTCTCTTTGGCTTGTATCCGTTCGGCCCCATTCAGCCTACTGTTTTAAGACGTTTACCCCCATCCAGGTGTCAATATTTTCCTGGCGAGCGGTAGCGAGCCAGCATATATATATATATTTTTGTTTTGACAGCAAGCTAAGTTTGTACATTTTTCGATAGAAAAATTTCTCCGGCGAAGCCGGATTTCTCCATACAATACTGGCTCACTATCGCTCGCCAGGAAGAAATCAACACCTGGATGGAGATAAACGTCTTAAAACAGTTGGCTGAATGGGGCCGAATGAATACAAGCCAGGGAAAGAGAGAAAAGGAGAGAAAGATAAAAAAAAAACGGTGACCCCCTTAAGCGAGAACTTCTTTAACTTTGGCCAGACAGTAACTTCCATGGGCATCACACACACCTTAGACAGGTTCTGGACACCATCAAGACTTACGTGACCGTCCGTCCACCCGCGCGGCCACCCTTGACATTCACTGGACACGAGACATGCAATAGAGTCCTCGACCCCCCCCCCCCCCCTCCTCCTCCCTCACCAAGATAAGTGAGTGTCCAGCGTCCGATGTCCGTCATGGCAGTGAATGAAACCTACCGCCCCCCCCCCCACACACACACCACCAAAAACGGCCCTCAGCCCTTCACCACCAAGCCTACCGTCACCATCCCCACCACCAAAACACCCCACATGCGCTTCCCACTCCCAAACCTACCGCTCCCCACCACCAACACTCCCCACCTCCACCCCAAACCTCTAGCCCCCACCACCAAACATACCTCCCCCACCAAACCTACCGCCCCCACCACCAAACCTAAAGCTCCAACTACCAACACCCCCCACCACCAAACCTACCGCCCCCAGAACCAACACCACCAACCCCCACAACCAAACCTAAAGCTCTCACCACCAAACCTACCGCTCCCACCACCCACCACCAACACCACCCACCCCCACCACTACCCACTCCAACCATTAAACCAACCGCCCCCACCACCTACACCACCAACACAACCCACCCCCACCACCACCAACACCCCCCACCACTCCCAGCTATAGATAATACGAGAGAGTTACACAGAGTTATACATATACTCAGACCACACAGACTTTGCGATCCCTACTAGGTGGTCCGGCCTTAACCCTTTCACGCACCTGTAGTTGTCTTTGAGTTAGCTGTGGGCGGAAAACAAATGTTGGAGAGGTAATTATATGATTGAGAGAACTCTACTTCTGATTGCTAATCAGCAACCCCTGCGTCCACACGTGCGTGAAAGGGTTAATACTACTAGAGACAAGGATAGTTTAGATTAGAAGAATAGGATAGCAAAGTAGAAGGCTCTCTCCCCACCCTCTGCTTCCTCCGGGTAAAAAGCCGTACCGGAAAATAGGATGAAGTGTAACCTTAAGTGTCAGGAAATGCCCACAAGGAAAGTTTTTTATATAGGATGGAAAGAAATCAGTCTGAAAGGGAACTTACACATACATACTTCATGATTCATCCAATATAATGCATAAGAGAGAGTGAGAGAGAGAGAGCTGATGATGAAGGGAGTGGAGTAGAACATGGGAACGATGTGAATGTACTACGCGAGAGGTCACGTATAAGAATAATGAAATTGTTCGTGTGTTTCGGAGCAACAATGATTTCTTCCATAATGTATTTAGAAATACTTGGCATCAACAAATGTTCGTCCAATATAATGGTTTAAGGAGGGAGGGTTACTTTTTTGGGTCCACCTTCTCCCTCATGTTTAGCCTCATTAGTTTTTGAGATTCTAAGACGTTCAGCCCATTAGTTTGGCGATTTTAAGACCTTTCACCCCCATTTTTTGTCAATATTAGGACCTTTCGTGCCATTTAAGTGTCGATTTTTTCCTGGCGAGCGATAGCAAAACAACAATATCCATGCCAATAAGTGCGCACCTTCATCACTAAAACAATAGGTCTGAGAAACATTATGGTGGAATAAACAAGGACGAAATAATAATAATAATAATAATAATAATAATAATAATAATAATAATGGCAAGTGAGAAATAACAAGAAAGGAGTAAGTAGAAGGATTAAATGTAGAAAAAAAAAACAGCCGAAAAAAGACCATTAGAATAAGGAGTGAGAACAAGCATAAAACACCCCGAAAAAAGCCATTATAGTAACTAGTGAGAACAAGAATAAAACACCCGGAAAAAGACCATTAGAGTAAGTAGTGAGAACAAGAATAAAACACCTGAAAAAATACCATTACAGTAAGTAGTGAGAACAAGAATAAAACACCCGAAAAAGACAATTCGAGTAAAGAGTGAGAACAAGAATAAAACACCCGAAAACCCCCCATTAGAGTAAGGAGTGAAAACTACAATAAACAACCCGAAAAAATACCATTACAGTAAGTAGTGAGAACAAGAATAAAACATCCGAAAAAAGACAATTAGAGTAGTGAAAACAAAAATAAAACAATTCGAGTAAGTACTGAAAACAAGAATAAAACAGTCGGAAAAAGACAATTAGAGTAAGTAGTGAGAACAAGAATAAAACACCCGAAAAAAAGACAATTAGAGTAAGGGGTGAGAACAAGAATAAAACACCCGAAAAAAGACCATTAGAGTAAGGGGTGAGAACAAGAATAAAACACCCGAAAAAAGACAATTAGAGTAAGGGGTGAGAACAAGAATAAAACACCCGAAAAAAGACCATTAGAGTAAGGGGTGAGAACAAGAATAAAACACCCGAAAAAAGACAATTAGAGTAAGTAGTGAGAACAAGAATAAAACACCCGAAAAAAGACCATTAGAGTAAGTAGTGAGAACAAGAATAAAACACCCGAAAAAAATACAATTAGAGTAAGGGGTGAGACCAAGAATAAAACAACCCGAAAAAAGACCATTAGAGTAAGGAGTAACAACAAGAATAGAAGAGTAGTGAAGACGGAAAAACTCGAGGGAAAGAAGAGGAGACGAGCTCGAGGCGATAAAAAGAGAAACACACACAATGGCTGGCAATGAGACAATAGGAGAGACTACACCCTGTTCCAAGTAAGTAGGCCAACAATCTTGAACATTAAGGGGAGATGGGCCGTTTTTCTGGTCCCCCCTTCTTCCTCGTGTTTTTAGCCCCATTGGTCTTCATATTATAAGACGTTCGGCTCATTATTTTGGTGATTTTAAGACCTTTTGCCCCATTTCTTTGTCAATATTTATATTTTTCGTGTCATTTAAGTGTCAAATTTTCCCTGGCGAGCGAAAGTGAGTCTGTAATTTAACAGAAACCGGCCTTTGGCCGGGAGACTTTTCTATCGAAAAGCTTACAAATTTATCTTGTAGGAGGGTCTTGGGAGGGTCTTTTTTAAGCTTGATGGAAGTCTACGGAGGAAACTAATTGAAGAATAAAAAAATACATAAATGAACAAATAAAAACGCCCCATCTCCCCTTAATCTCTATAACTCACAAACGAATAGAGTAATCGAGCTAATATTTCTACTATTTGGGAAGGGTCAGCCAGGGAACAGGTGTGGAAATTGACAGCCCATGTGTTCTAGCCCATTTTGAGTTACAGAGGTTAGGGTTCACGATTTCCGGACTACCTGTTTGGAACAGGGTATAGTGGCGAGTGAAGGACAATAACAAACCTAAGATAACAAGAGCAAAGATAACAAGAACAAAAATAACAAGAACAAAGATAACAAAAACAAAGATAACAAAAACAAAGATAACAAAAACAGATAACAAGAACAAGGATAACAAAAACAAAGATAACAAAAACAAAAGATAACTAGAACAAAGATAACAAAAACAAAGATAACAAGAACAAAGATAACAAGAACAACGATAACACGAACAAGATAACAAGAACAACGATAACCAAAGGTAAACAGCGACGGGATAGCGAGGGGAACAGAAACGGGGGAGATAAGGGGTTAGTGGATATTTGTTTGGTCTATTTATTTATGTATTAAGATTGTTTTTAGTTTCTCGCTAGACCTCCATCAAGCTTAAACATTCACCTCCTAGAATCCTAGATGGATACATTTGTATATTTTTAGGTTCCTCTTAAAATTACAGGCTCGCTATCGCTCGCCAGGACAAAATCGACAACTAAATGGCACGAAAGGTCTTAAAATTGACAACGAAATGGGGGCGAAAGGTCTTAAAATCGCTAAACTAATGGGGTGAACGTCATATACTGTAATCTCAAAATTATTGGGGCTAAACATGAGGGTGAAGGGGGTCCAGACAAAACAAAAAAAAACCATCCCCCCTTAAACAACGTGTGGGGGGAAGAAAAAAGGTAGAACAGGAAAGGAAAGTCTCGGGTTAAAATGAACTATTAGAGGCGAAGCAGAAGAAGCAATACTGCAAGAAATGGAGAGAATGAAAGAAGAGAGGCAGTTTGTAAAGGAGGTAGACAGGATAAATATGATGAATGAAAGGGTAATGAATGGAGAAGAATGATACACAAATAAATACATTGGGAAGCCTTAACTGTAAAAGATAAATACATTGGGAAGCCTTAACTGTAGAAGAAGAGAATGAAAGAGAGAGAAAGATCAATTTTTTTTGGAGAGCTTTTAAAGGAAAGTAAATATTTGTAAATGCATATACAACTCTGTTCAAAATGGTCTTAAGGTCTTCTAAGCTTACCAAAAATAAAGTAAATATATGTAAATGCATATAATAAAACACTGGTCAAAATGGTCTTAAGGTCTTCTAAGCTTACCAAAAATAAAGTAAATATTTGTAAATGCATATAATAAAACACTGGTCAAAATGGTCTTAAGGTCTTCTAAGCTTACCAAAAATAAAGTAAATATTTGTAAATGCATATAATATAACACTGGTCAAAATGGTCTTAAGGTCTTCTAAGCTTACCAAAAATAAAGTAAATATTTGTAAATGCATATAATAAAACACTGGTCAAAATAGTCTTAAGGTCTTCTAAGCTTACCAAAAATATTATCATATTAACATATAGGTGAAATGGGAGATATTGAGGAGATAAGTGGACATGATTTGATTTTATTGAATGTATCTGTTCATTGATGATCTGAAGAGATTTATGATTGCATTATTGAACAATTATTTCCATTCGCAGCGCCTGATACCGAACCCATACTGTGGGATTGATTGTAGTTTACAGAGAGTACACGGATTATCAATCCTATTTCTATAGGTAACGTAATTTTCAAGTTACGTCGTCAATTAAGGGAGCCCACCTCGCTGATTTTATCTTTCTCTCCCTCTCTCTCTCTGGCTTGTATCCATTCGGCCCCATTCAGCCTACTGTTTTAAGACGTTTACTCCCATCCAGGTGTCAATATTTTCCTGGCGAGCGGTAGCGAGCCAGCATATATATATTTTAGTTTTGACAGCAAGCTAAATTTGTAAATTTTTCGATAGAAAAATGTCTCTCGAAGCCGGATTTTTCCATACAATGCTGGGTCGCTATCGCTCGCCAGGAAGAAATCGACTCCTGGATGGGGATAAACGTCTTAAAACAGTTGGCTGAATGGGGCCGAATGGATACAAACCAGAGAAAGAGACAAAAGGAGAGAAAGATAAAGAAAGCAGGTCACCCCCCTTAATGGCACTGCAAAGGGAAGGAATGGTTTAAGAATACAAGCGTTATCCAATACCAAACAATATGCAAGTTCCGTTTATGAGAGTAGATGCGTCTCTCTCTCTCTCTCTCTCTCTCTCCTAAGTTTATACCTAAGTTAATACTTAATGTACACTTTGTGATTGTAGTTATGAGCAGAATAACCACTTTTAAGTGGAAATAAAAAAAATATTATTATATTATTATTATTATTATCTCTCTCTCTTTGACACACACACACGGGTCAGGCTAGCCGAGTGGCTAGAGCGTCGTACGCTGACCACGAGGTCGAGGGTTCGAATTCCCCAGAATCCTAAAGTATTTGTTTTGTCAGCTATCCCTATGAAAAAGATTGTATCGTGGTCCCTTCCTAGCCAAGCTGCTCAACTATTATCCTGTGTTAGCCTACACGTACTTCTCACCAGTGCATCTGCGTATGTACTATGGTGGGAACTCGGTACCTCACGGTCGCCAAAGGTCGCATATGTGTGACCTCGTAGTTAAGGTAGAATAAGCATTGTACTGTACCTAGGTTAAGAAAAACTCTGTAGATTTTCACCCTCACGGCTGCAAGTGAACAATAAACCGACAATTCTTATTATAAGTATTATTATTATTATTATTATTATTATTATTATTATTATTATTGTAATTTTCATTATTATTATTATTATTAATATTATTATTATTATTAATATTATTAATATTATTATTATTATTAATATTATTAATAGTATTATTATTATTATACACACACGCACACACCACACATACAAATATGTATATTCAATACGAAAACATTACACCCAACAACTCGCCCCGTTCTCTCCCTCACACACACACACACACACACATACAAACATTTATATTCAATGCGAAAAACATTACGCACTACAACTCGCCCCGTTCTCTCCCTCACACACACACACACACACACACACATACAAACATTTATATTCAATGCGAAAAACATTACGCACTACAACTCGCCCCGTTCTCTCCCTCACACACACACACAACACTACAAACATTTATATTCAATAGGAAAACATTACGCGCTACAACTCACCGTTCTCTCCCTCGCACGCACGCACACAAACACGCATGCACACACACACACCCACACCCACTCTCTCTCTCTCAACTCACTACGCGGTAAATCACCCACACGGCACAACTCTACTCGACCGCGAACCGTAAAAACACCCACCAAAAAAATGAAAAAAAAAAGCGTACGGGAAAAATCTATCTCTATCTATCTATTGCCTGACGCCGTGATCCCCGAAGGAGTGGCCACGAACGAACCGCCCCCATGCACCTCTGTCCCCAGTCAGTCGACGCCCCTCCCCCCAACCAGCACCGCCTTCGTTCATATATTTCCTCACTCCATCCTTCCACCTCTCATTCGGTCTGCCTCTCCCTCTCTGTCCCTCCACCTCGCTCTCGTACACCCTCTTAGTCATTCTCTCGCTTTCCATACGTTCCATATGCCCGAACCATCTCAAGTTGTTCCTTTTCACACTTTCCAGCACATCTACCTCCACACGATATACAGCGAACCCGGTCGGAAGATTTGCTTTTAAAGTACCAGCAGCTGATCAAGTCGTTTAAGGAGAAGTCATCAAGGATCATCGTCTCAGGAATCGTCCCCCGGCTCGGTGTAGAGAGCCGATTTTACAACATAGCCACCAGCACAAATCGTTGTCTAGCAAACCTCTGCAGGAAGGAGAACGTGGGATTCGTCGACACCTGGGACAATTTCTACTACGATGACTATTTGTTTTCGGATGATGGAGTTCATCTGAACCAGGTGGGAGCAGCGCGTTTTGGGCGTCTTCTCAACGATGCGGTGAAGGATTTTCGGAAGAAGAAATCGGACTCAGCACAGGACAACCAGGAAGGAGGACCGAAGGACAGCGAGGACGGCAATTACAAAGGAATTAAATACTAATCCGTCACGAACCGCGAATTTGGATAAAGCTCCACCAACACGACCCAAATTCAAAACCGTCAGGGATAACGACCGAGGACCGAGGACAGCCATGAATGTAAATGTAGATCCGACCAGAACCAAAAATTCGATGAAAGAACGATTTGAGAGTTCTAAAACCGCAACTTTAAAGGTTTTCTATGCAAAACGCTCGTTAGCATACGCAATAAATTTTCAGATTTAGAGGAACTAGTGTTTACAGAAAATTATGATGTGATTGGCATAACAGAATCTTGGCTCAATACACAAGATAGAGACTTTTTAGCAGAGTATTCACTTCCCGGTTATGTAATGTTTGAGAACAGCCGAATAAATAAAAATGGAGGTGGCGTTTTATTTTATATCAAAGAAAGTCTTAACCCGACCCTCGTGTCAAAACCTCAAATTGTGAACGTCGACACATCTTTTGTGCTAATAAAGAATAATAAAGGTACAAAAATAATACTTGCGTTAATATACAGACCTCCAGCTCAATCAGTGCAAACTGACCGAGAAATTTACGAACAAATTGCAGATGTAAGTAACTCACAAGATACCGTAATTTTTGGCGACTTTAATTTACCTGTGACCAAGTGGGGCGATTACTCTTACTTCACACTCCGGACATGACTTGTATACGAACTTGCAAGAGAGTTCGCTTTATCAATTTGTTCGAATGCCGACCCGTGGTAATAACGTTCTTGACATTGTACTTGCAACAAAAGAAGAATTGATAGAGAATTTGAATGTTGGTGATGAATTCAGTAACAGCGACCATCGTACGATAACTTTCACTTTAAAGTTTACTAGTAACGAACCAAATAGTAGCATCGAAAAAGTCCCTAATTTCAAGAAAGCAAACTTCCATAAACTTAGAGCTATGTTTAAAGAAACTGACTGGAGCTTTTTAATTAACAATAACGACATAAATACATCTTGGAAGTTATTCGAAACCACTTACCTAAAAGCAGTGCAAGACTGCATACCATCGAAAATACGGCGTCCAGGCCATAATAATAAGCCCAAATGGTGGAATAAAAGATATTTCAAACTGCCTGCTTGCTAAAAAATGTGCTAATGATAGATTAAAATCCTCACAAAATGACGAAGAAACGGGTGAAATTTGTAGAGCTACGACGCAAAGCCAAAAAGTTAATTAAGCAAAGTAAAAAGACCTTAGAGTTACATATTGCGAATCAAAGTAAAACAAACCCGAAAGAATTCTATAGTTATATCAGAAAGAAAAAAGTAGTTACTTCAACTGTTGGACCGTTAGTCGATGAAAAAGGAGAATACACCAAAGACGAAGTACAAATGAGTAATGCCCTCAATACCTTCTTTGCATCAGTTTTTACAACAGAAGACCTCAGTGATATCCCTACACCATCGCCGATTCAGATTGATAATTCAGATGTTCTAAGCAATATCACCGTTACAGAGAGAGAAGTATTGAATTGTTTAGATAAACTCAAGGTAAATAAAACGCCAGGACCTGATACAATCTCGCCTAGAGTTCTAAAGGAAGCTAAGAATGAGCTCTCCAAACCACTGACATTACTATTCAATAAATCCTTGCAGTCTGGAACTATGCCTGATCAGTGGAAGCTAGCCAACGTAACACCGATATTCAAAAAAGGCAGCAAATCCCTACCCAGTAAACTATCGTCCAATTAGCTTAACCTCAGTTGTATGTAAAATGCTAGAAAGGTTCATACGAGACAGACTCGTAAATCACTTAGAGGAAAATAACATACTTAAAGATACTCAACACGGCTTTCGTAAAAAACAAAACGTTCCTGTTTAACAAACCTCTTAGACTTCTTCCACGATATCCTCAACCTCTACGATGAGAGTAAAGCTGTAGATATTATATACCTTGATTTTCAAAAGGCCTTTGACAAAGTTCCCCACAAACGTTTACTGCTAAAACTAAAAGCGCATGGAATACAAGACGGTGTGTTGAAATGGATAGAAAATTGGCTCAGCAACAGAAAGCAAAGGGTAGTCATAAACGGTAAGGCATCTAAATGGACCAATGTAAGTAGCGGGGTACCCCAGGGATCGGTACTAGGACCAATTCTCTTTCTAATTTACATCAACGACATAGATGAGGGTCTCACCTGCACAATCTCAAAATTTGCTGACGATACAAAAATTGCAAATAGCGTACTCTCAAAAGAACAAGTTGACGATATGCAACACAATCTAGATAAATTGTCATGTTGGGCCCAAATTTGGCAATGAGGTTCAATGCGGATAAATGTAAAGTACTACATGTCGGATACCTAAATGAGAAAGCAAACTATTCGATGAATGGCACTCAGCTTAAGAATGTAAACAGAGAAACTGATCTGGGAGTAACAATATCGAGTAACCTAAAACCGAGTCAACAATGTTCAGAAGTTGTTAAGAAGGCAAACAAAATAATTGGCTTTATAGGCAGGTCATTTGAGCATAAATCCAAAGAAGTTATCCTAACCCTTTACAATTCCTTAGTCCGCCCTCTTCTGGAATACTGCGTTCAATCCTGGTGCCCTTATTACCAAAAAGATATAAACAAGCTAGAACGAGTTCAACGTAGAGTTACCAAAATGATACCTAGCCTAAAGAACAAACCATACGAAGAGCGTCTTAGAGAATTAAATCTATTTCCTTTAACCCAGCGCAGATTAAGAGGCGACTTAATTCAAGTGTTCAAAATCATCAAAGGCATCGACAATATGAACTGTAGTAAGTACTTCACTATCGACCAATCTAATTACACGCGGGAAACGGTTGCAAAATTATTGGTAAATCTTTTAACTCGCACGAATCTAAGAATTTCTTCTTCAATCGAGTTGTCAACTTGTGGAATGGGCTTCCCCGAGACGTATAGACTGCAGCACCGTTGATTCATTTAAATTCCGCCTAGACAAATATCTCGCATCAAACCCGCGACTGACTGCGTTTGTAAATGAATAACTTTATCCTCCCCTCAGTTACTAACCCATATGTCCCCTACTAACTTCCTAGTCCTGCCACGTTAGTGGCAGGGCAGTAGTTCCCTTTCCAATGTTCCCTTACCCACTCTAAACCACTGTTTGGACACTTGATCCTCAGTGTTTTGGAGGACAAGCAACCTAGAAGGGTCACTAGATCTGTTGTTGCTTGATTTCCTTTGTACTCCTTTGTACACCACACCTCCTTCTTACTTCCTCATTAGTCTGTCTATCCCTCCATGTAACTCCGCACGCACTCCTTAAGTAATTCATTTCCACTGCTCTCACTCTTGGTCTGAGTCTCTCAACCAACGTCCATGCTTCGCTTCCGTAAGTCAGTGTCGGGATTACCACACTGTCATGCAAAGACTTCTTCAATTTCATACTGACCACCCTATTTCTTGTTACTGCTTTTAGCGTTCCTACAACCCTCTTCCCCTGTTGTACCCTCTCCCGCACTTCTTCATCCATAGTCCCATCTTTACTCAACACACTGCCCAGATACTTAAAAGAGTTGACGATCTCCATAGCCTGACCGTTCAGCTTCACCTCACACTCTGTGACTTCATCCCTTTCGAAGACCATAACCTTGCTCTTCCCCACATTTACCTTCAAATTCCGTTTTTCGCACACTGTTCCAAACTAATTTACCAGACCCTGCAATTCCCATACGGGAAAAATACAATGGTTTATTCATACACTCATTAGCTCTAATTATCTAACGCTAATTGGGCCAAGAGCCGCCTCATTATTCAAATACATAAACCTGACTGAAAAAAAAGTATCGCGTTTAATCATGGGCTCAGTTCACTTCCGAATTTACCATCGATTTATAAGATATTCCGACGGTTGTTAATTATTGAGGGGATGTTGAGAGAGAGAGAGAGAGAGAGAGAGAGAGAGAGAGAGAGAGAGAGAGAGAGAGAGAGAGAGAGAGAGAGAGAGACTTAGCCTTCCGGGTGTTGCAGAAAATTCTTTCCGCTCACCCCTTTATCCCCTCATCCCCCTTCTCTCTCTCTCTCTCTCTCTCTCTCTCTTTCTCTCTCGCTCTCTCTTTTTTTTTTCTCTCTCTCTCTCTCTAGTATTGTAAATTGTCTACTGTATGTCAGACTAAATTATGTATTACTCTCAATCTTTTACCTACTTTTCAAACACTACGTTGAAAACATTAAACCGCAACTGTATAATTATACTGGTAAAAAACATGTAAGAAGAATAACCACTATCGGTGGAAATAAACTTGATTATTCTTATCATCATTATTATTATAATTATTATTATTATTTTCATTATTATTATTATTTTTATTATTATTCTTATTCTTATTATTATTATATTATTATTATTATTATATTATTATTATGTTATTATTATTATTATTATACTCTCTCAGGTAAGCAAGAACTATTAGAGGTGAGAAAGTGAGGAAGGCGACAAGGAAAAGGAGAGATTGGGAGTAGGAAAGGCAAATAATATTATGAAGAGGGGAAATGTTGAAGAATGCACAATACGGTACATTATAATGTAGAATGTGCAATTATCAACATGTAAGGAAAGGAAGAGAATAACACAACATGGAAGAGGAAGGAAGAAGAAAGAGGGACAGGAAAAGGAAGAGTTATAGGAGAAACAGGGACAGGAAAAGGAAGAGTTATAGGAGAAACAGGGACAGGAAAAGGAAGAGTTATAGGAGAAAGAGAGACAGGAAAAGGGAGAGTTATAGGAGAAACGGACAGGAAAAGGAAGAGTTATAGGAGAGAGACAGGAAAAGGAAGAGTTATAGGAGAGAGACAGGAAAAGGAAGAGTTATAGGAGAGAGACAGGAAAAGGAAGAGTTATAGGAGAGAGACAGGAAAAGGAAGAGTTATAGGAGAGAGACAGGAAAAGGAAGAGTTATAGGAGAAAGAGAGACAGGAAAAGGAAGAGTTATAGGAGAAAGAGAGACAGGAAAAGGAAGAGTTATAGGAGAAAGAGAAAGAGATACAGGAAAAGGAAGAGTTATAGGAGAAAGAGAGACAGGAAAAGGAAGAGTTATAGGAGAAACGGACAGGAAAAGGAAGAGTTATAGGAGAGAATCAGGAAAAGGAAGAGTTATAGGAGAAAGAGAGACAGGAAAAGGAAGAGTTATAGGAGAAAGAGAGACAGGAAAAGGAAGAAGAAAAGGAGAGAACATTAAGGGAGCCCACCTCGCTTTTTTGTTCTCTTACTCTCCCTCTCTCTCTGGCTTGTATCCATACGGCCCCATTCAGCCTACTGTTTTAAGACGTTTACTCCCATCCAGGTGTCAATATTTTCCTGGCGAGCGGTAGCTAGCCAGCATACATATATTTTTGTTTTGAACAGTAAGCTAAATTTGTACATTTTTCGATAGAAAAATGTCTGCGGCGAAGCCGGATTTCTCCATACAATGCTGGCTCGCTATCGCTCGCCAGTAAGAAATCGACATCTGGATGGAGATAAACGTCTTAAAACAGTTGGCTGAATGGGGCCGAATGGATACAAGCCAGGGAAAGAGAGAAAAGGAGAGAAAGATATAAAAGCCGGTGACCCCCCTTAATTGAACACAAGGAGTAAATGTATGCCAAATAATTGAAGGGTTAACCAAAACAGTGTTAAATTGATCAACTGAAGAAAAAAAACGTAAAACAAAAAATACATGAAATAGAGAAAACAACTGAGATGAGAAAGAGAAATATGGTCAGGTATTTTTTCCAGGTGATGGTGAATTACAATATCCTCATCTTAATGACTCAGCTATTATGCACATTTGGTTGTGAAACATGGTTTTAATTATGAAAACATGGTATTAACCCCTTGAAGCTCTGACGCGTTTTAGGATTCTATTTTGGCTATCATTAGATGATTTTCTGCAGCTTAGGAAGGATCTGTGGGTATTTAACGGGTAAAGACTCTCAATCAACCCTCTGACTTCCACATCCCCTTAATAATCTGAATAAAATCATCTAATAATTACCAGAAAACGGAAAAGAAATGCGTGTTGGATCTTGAAAGGGTTAATATGATCCAGAGACACAGATGTTACCTATGTTTCCATCACAAATCGATACATCACTTGCCAAGGGAATCAGTTGTCTGTTAGCTGAACTACAACAGACTATAGGTAGATGTAAGAGAGTTGAAGAACGTAAGCATTCAAGAAGTGGGTAAAAGGAGAAATAGCTTGCGAATAAAGGAGTTGAAATTAAGGGGAGACTGGCCGTTTGTTTGGCCTATTAATTCATTTATTCATATATTTTTTTAGTTTCCTCCCTAGACCTCCATCAAGCTTAGAAAAACACCCCCTAGACCCCCCTTTAAGATAAATTTGTAGATTTTTCGGTAGAAACATGTCCCGGCCGAAGGCCGATTCCTCTTAAAATTGCAGGCTCGCTATCGCTCGCCAGGAAATAATCAACACCTAAATGGCACGAAAGGTCTTAAAATTGACAACGAAATGGGGCGAAAGGTGTTAAAATCGCCAAACTAATGGGCCGAACGTCTTATAATCTTAAAACTAGTGGGGCTAAACATTAGGGAGAAGGGGGTCCAGAAGAACGGTCTGCCTCCCCTCAATGGAAGTGTAGAAGAGAGATATACAAGTAAACAAGCTTCATAATTAATGGAAGTGTAGAAGAGAGATGTACCAGTAAACAAGCTTCATAATTAATGGAAGTGTAGAAGAGAGATGTACCAGTAAACAAGCTTCATAATTAATGGAAGTGTAGAAGAGAGATGTACCAGTAAACAAGCTTCATAATTAATGGAAGTGTAGAAGAGAGATGTACCAGTAAACAAGCTTCATAATTAATGGAAGTGTAGAAGAGAGATGTACCAGTAAACAAGCTTCATAATTAATGGAAGTGTAGAAGAGAGATGTACCAGTAAACAAGCTTCATAATTAATGGAAGTGTAGAAGAGAGATGTACCAGTAAACAAGCTTCATAATTAATGGAAGTGTAGAAGAGAGATGTACCAGTAAACAAGCTTCATAATTAATGGAAGTGTAGTAGAGAGAGATGTACCAGTAAACAAGCTTCATAATTAATGGAAGTGTAGAAGAGAGATGTACCAGTAAACAAGCTTCTATCAGAGACTGCATCCCATCTCCCCCCCCCCCCCCACCCCCCACCCCCTCCAATATAAACTATTACATCTATCATGTTTAAAAGTAAACACGGTCAACAAATGAAAACAAAGACTAAATAACATTTGTTTTATTTGTAATGCAAGGTAGCAAAACGCTCACCAAAGCGATGGTATGCAGTGAATTACAGTAGAATCACAACTAAAACACACACAAGATCACAACTAAAACACACACGACCATGTATATAACGATGCTAGAAGAAAAGGGGCAAACTAAAAGAATGAAGCCAGAGAAGAGAAAGAAAGGGAGCCAGTTCAAGATCAAAGTATGAAACAATACAAAATAGTAAAATAAAATAAAAAGAGACGCCGTGAAAGATATCGGTTCAAATGAGAGAATGGAGAAAGGGAGCAATCCCCCCCCCCCAACCCCGCTCACAAAAAAAAAAAAAAAAAAAGGGGCAGGGGTAGGTAGGGGGGGGGGAGGTGGGGGCTGGTGGAGGGGGGCTTAGGTCATCTGGAAGAATGGTTAGTGGTACAGAAGGAGGAAACAAAAAGAAGGGGGTGAGGGGGGGATGTGGAAGGGGGCGGTGGGCAGGATGGGGGAAACAAAGCAGGTGTGAAGGGAGATATAGGTAGTTAGATAGCTTATTATACCCTCTACCAAATAGGTAGTCCAGAAATCGCGAACCCTAACCTCTGTAACTCAAAATGGGCTAGAGCAAATGGGCTGTACATCTCCACACCTATTCCCTGGTTGACCCTTCGCACATGGTAGACACAGGATCTCGATTACTGTAGTCGTTTGTGAGTTATAGAAGTTTTAAGGGGAGGTATTTAGTTTGTTCCCTACTTTTCATCAAGCTTAAAATTACACCCCCTAGACCCCCTTTCGAGATAAATTTTTACATTTTTCGGTAGAAAAAATTCCCGGCCAGAGGCCCGTTGCTCTTAAATTAAAGGCTCGCTATCGCTCGCCAGGAAAAAATCGACACCTTAATGGCACGAAAGGTCTTAAAATTGACAGAAATGGGGCAAAATGTCTTAAAATATCCAAACTACTAGGGCGAAGGTCTTAAAATCTCAAAAGCAATGGGGCTAAACATGAGGGAGAAAGGGGTAAAGAAAAAAATCCCTCAAGTGGAAATCTCCCCTTTTAAGTTTAAGAATTTTGGCCTACTTACTTGGAATAGGGTATAGATGTATATGTAGGTAAGTACAATCGACCAAGAAACAATCTTAACACTAACGCTCTAAACAATCTGGAAGTGGGTCGAAATCTTATGATAATACCTCACAGACATAATGCTTCACCCAATTCATTCCGTTCACACAAGAATATTTACAGCTCACCAGTGTAAAGATTGTTTCTTGGTCGAGTGTACGTAGGTAGTTATTTTATTATGAAGCCAATATGTTAAAAACACACACACAAAAAAAAAAAAAAACGCAGAAAAGGAGGAGGAGGGAAAAAGGACAAGAAAAAAGCAATACAAATAATAAGAAAGCAATATAAACAAAACCAAGAAAAGATAAACCCTAATTACGAAAGAGAGAGAAAACAAACACAGACCACATTAATGAAAAAGTGATACGTCAGACAATTACGAGAGAGAGAGAGAGAGAGAGAGAGAGAGAGAGAGAGAGAGAGAGAGAGAGAGAGAGAGAGAGAGAGAGAGAGAGAGAGAGAGAGAGAGAGAGAGAGAGAGAGAGAAACCACACTAATGAAAAAGTGATAGGTCAGGCATTGGAGAGGGAGCGAAGATGAGAGGAATTCGAATGGAGGTGAAACGGGGAAAGACTGGGGACGAAGAAAAGGGGCGTGGGGGGGGGGGGGGGAGAGAGAGCGCCGCGGAGAATATAAAGGGGAAGTGGAGAAAAAAAAGGTCTACGTCTTCAAATTGGAAAGTGCGATGAAAAATTGGAAGGAGGAGCGAGATAGATAGATGGATGGAGAGAGAGAGAGATGATGATGATGGACAATACTAGAAAACCTTAAAATATACATACGAATCAAAAGTTTTACAAAGAAACGAAATAAAACATCATTATCTTAACAGAAAGTGTAAGGAGATAATCAACGAGGGGGCATCTAGCATGATAATTGATGATGATGCTCAGAATGAAAGCTAAAAGGAAAATAATAAAATTAATATGCCCATTCATGTGAAATGCTTAAGGGGGGTCACCGATTTTTTTTTATCTTGCTCTCGTTTTCTCTCTTTCCCTGGCTTGTATCCATTCGGCCCCATTCAGCCAACTGTTTTAAGACGTTTATCCCCATCCAGGTGTCGATTTCTTCCTGGCAAGCGATAGCGAGCCAGCATTGTATGGAGAAATCCGGCTTCGCCGGAGAAATTTTTCTATCTAAAAATGTACAAATTTAGCTTGCTGTCAAAACAAAAATTAATATATGCTGGCTCGCTACCGCTCGCCAGAAAAATATTGACACCTGGATGGGGGTAAACGTCTTAAAATAGTAGGCTGAATGGGGCTGAATGGATAAAAGCCAAAGAGAGAGGGAGAGAAAAAAAAAAAAGAGAGGTGGGCTCCCTTAACCAATAATAACATCAAGAATAATAAGAAATTAAAGGAACAGAGCAAACGATGAGCAATACAATGCAACAAATATCAGACATGGAAAATGAAGGTTCTGGAAAGAATGGAGATTTTCTTAACAAAATGCAATGCATAGATAAGAGAGTTTCAGACAAAAATATAATGTTTCTCCAAAGAATAATGAATTCCTTGATAAACAAATCAGAGAAACATAATAGAACTAACAAATATATAAGAGTAAATGTGAACTATGGATAATACAATATGGACAATGTTTCGGACTACAAAGTGAATAGATATAATACAAACAATGGAAGATAAGGCCCAGAGAAAGTAAAGAATATGAAAATATAAAACGTACTAGAAAATAAAGATATACTGTGTGTATATAATAATAATATATATATATATATATAATTAAAAATGAATAAGAACATTGTAATATGCATGAGAAAACACTTTAATTATAAATTAAGACTAATGTGATCAGAATATAATAATGGAGGAAGAGAGAGAAAACCAGAGCAGGCTATTCAAAACCTGCACAGTTGCAAACTTAATAATAGAGTACTGACCAACATCCGCTCAGTATTTCTAAATAAATACCCAGAGTTTACATAGTTGCGTAATTTCCTCTTCTGTCCAATTACTCTTCGTTCGTATTTTAATCCAGCCATCTGGTCTGGTTGCGTATGTACTATAGATTTGTCTGCAACAACGCCAAGTAGGATGACAATTATAATATAATTTGGTGGCACGTAGAACAAAAAAGAGAGAGAGAGAGAGCGCCAGTGTCTTGAGGGGAAAAAGAGAAGGAGGGGAGGGGAAAACCAGCACCACCTACCTCTTCTAGGACTTCCGGTCGACACATGAAGGGGAAACAGGCCATCACACACTCCCCTTATCGCGACCCTCATTTAGTGGCCTCCATCACAACAAGTTTCAATTATGGGATCGGGATGGACCACTGCACACACGTTTTTATCATCCTTTCTTTTCTCTCGTATGGGCCACGCGATGGGTTGTTTGTCTCCTCGCTTGCTTACTGGTAGCTTGTTTGTTCCTTGCTTTGCTTAACGGTATTTTGTTTGTTTCATTGCTTTCTCACTGGTAGCTTGTTTATTTATATTCTTTCTTTCTCTCGTATGGGACACTGGCAGCTTGTGTATTTCGCGTCTTTCTTTCACATGGGCAACTGGTAGCTTGCTTGTTTCTTGTCTTTCTTACTGGTAGCTTGTTTGTTGCCTCTCTTTTTTTCTCTCGTATTGGCCACTGGTATCTTGCGTGTTTAATCTATTTATGTATTTCGAATAGGTATTCGAGATATTGTTTGTTTCCTTTCTTGTTAACGTATACTGTAGGTCAATGATGAGTTTGTTTTGTTTGTACAGTATGTGTGACTGTGTCGTTTTTTCTCGTTGATCGTTTAGCAACGTCTCCCAGAAAAACAACGTGAAATTAGGGGATCATGCGCTCCGCCCTTTTTCCACCTTTTTTGTGTTATTTTTGGCTTGTTTTGTGGGGTCTGTGCTTGTTCTTTCCCTTTCCTGATTTTGGCGATTGGAAATATGTTTCTGCACTGACGAATTTTGTTGTGTTTTTGTTGTTTCAATTGTTTTCGTTGCAGTTGTGGTTGCTATGCCTTTGCTGTAATTTCTGAGGTTGTTTATGTTGCACTTGCTTCGTTGCTGTCTGTGTTGTTGTTATTGTCCTTCTGGAAAGGCAGGCTGGTAGAGGTGTTGCTGATATGGTTGCTACATGGCCACTCCCAGGCGTCTCTGAAGAACGCCCAAAGAATCCGTGTTTGTGTTCCCTCCACACACGAGGTATGGCCGGCTCTGGACCCCCCGCCACCCCTTCCTTGGCTCTCCCCCTGGCGTCATAGCACCACACCTCGGTATAACAGTAAAGGCAGCAGGTCGGTGGGTAATGTGTGCTTGAGTAGGTTGAGGTAGAAGAAGTTGAAGGCGAAGGCAATCATGACAGGAAGTACGCAAACTATAAAATCATCCACATTTTAACTCTTTGAAACACGGGGTTAATCAACACATTCGCTCTGCTGAGGCTTGTAATTAACACGTAATTAACTAAAGCTAATATTATCACTTACACCCAAGGTAATTCAGGATCATCAGATAATTTCCAGGAAGCACCGATTTCCAGTATCACAAGCACCGCGTATTTGACTTCAAATTCTAGTGGCAATCCTTTAACTAGTCCTTCCTAATCATTAGGAAGCCAGAATCCTTTTTTGTCATAGAGTCTTCAGGCAAACGAATGCGAGCTAAAAAGTAATATATAGGTAATAACCCAATCTTCAGGATTGCAAAGACATCAATATCTGCGTGGAAGGTCATTGCAAATATCCTCACCACAGGGACATAAAAATCTTTCTCCACTGGCGATATCCACACACATTCTCACCCCGAGTCTGAAAAACATCCGGGCGCCTGAGTTTTTTCCCCGGATTTTGGTCGGTGTTTTCCTCACATGTTGCTTCCAGGAAATGGTTCCCGGGGCGTCTGAGAACGAGCGTGGAGCCTCCAGTTGTGGGCCATGTGAGAGCCTCGTTCCTACACTGGAGGTGAAGGCGAGTGGCCCACCAAAGCACCCGCCTCATCCGTTCACACTTCAGACACACGTGAGTTTCACCCCATCACAAATCTACCACACCTCATTCTTATCGTGTGACTGCTATGATAACTATTGTTATTATATACAATTTATGAATAGAATCCTTGGAATATTCAAATACAAGTTTATTTTATGCATACTAGTTCTGAAACACCTATTTAATACTTTGACAAATCTGAGGCACGTTATTTATTTTCCGATATATTTCTCCACTGCAAATATTCTAGTCTAAGGACACTTCTCCAGGCACACAATACTGATTTGGTGACATTTCTTTGGCACATAAATGACCTCTGTTGACGTTTATCTGACACAATGAACGCAAACAGCGAATCTTAAATAACACATTGGATCCATTTGAGACACTGGCCCACACTCTATACACATGATATTACAGTGTATTCCTCAACCACAACAGTCATCAGATGGTGGTCTTCTCACACTATAACTTATCAGATCACACTCTTCTCCAACACACCAGTCATGCAGCGATTAGTTTTCATGACAAAAATACACGCACACGCTCACTCACGCACACACTGGGCGGGAAGGTGGTGTGTCCGGGCGGCGTTGTGTGTGTGTGTGAGTGTGCTCGCGGCTCGGAAGGGGCGTGTCTGTCGTCCCCCAACACACACAAAGCTCCAGTGTACCCGCACCAGCTTCCGCCTTCACTAAGAGAGGGAAGGGGCGACCAGATAGCAGCAGGAGTCCCGTGTGAGTGAGACAGGGGGCATTGGGACTTCCTCGGGAGCCACACACTTTGGTAATTCCAGTGACTAAGGGGGTTTTAGGTGCTCCTGCCTCGCCGCGCATCCACCCTGCCTCCTGCCTGCCTGCCTGCCTACCCTCCCGCCCTGCCTCGCTGCTGCTGCCTCGCCCCTCGCTGGTCACTGCTACCGTCGCTGTGGCACCCTGACTCTCTGGCACTCTACTTTAAAACATCTTTCGCCGGGGAGGAGCTAAGACTCTCTCCCTCCCCCTTTGCTCTCCGTCTCTCCCTTTCCCTCTCTCTCGCTCTCTTGCCCTATGTTCCCTTCCTGTACCTGTCTTCATCTCGCTGTTATTCCTCTCCTTACCTCCCTTCATTCAGTCATTCTTTTGTACCTTAGGACTACCTGTCACTCTCACTCTCTCTCTCTCTCTTTCCCTCTCTCTCTACTCTCTACTCTCCCACACCACACTGCATCCCTCCCGCCTCTCTTCGGATCCTCTCTCTCTCTCTGTCTGTCTCTCTCTCTCTCTCTCTCTCTCTCTCTCTCTCTCTCTCTCCCTGAAACTGATGCTTAAGTTCTGGGACCTCATACTGCCTCCGCAACTTGCTCTCGCTCTCTCTCTCTCTCTCTCTCTCTCTGTCTCTCTTGATAGAACTAGTATTAACCCTTTGAGGATCTATGACACACATTCTCATTTTATTCTGGTTATCATTTGGCGACTGTGTGCAGCTTAGGGCGGATATACTGTATAAGAGTCTAATGAGTTAAAACTATATTAATTTAACTTCTAACTTCTAAAATTCCATCCTGAAATGAAATGGAATCGTCTAATGGTATAGAAATATAATGACGAATGAGCTTCTCGAATACTGAGAGAGTTTGATAATAATTACAACTCGATGTCCTTCTGGGATATGAAGCCTGTTGTATATCTCTCTCCCCCCTCACTACCGACCCACCCCTACTGAAGCACCCTTACGGTCCTCTGTCTTTCTATTTGACAAGTGCCTGCCTTTGACCCTTTACTGTGGAAGAAAAAGGTGGAGGATAATATTTAATCCACTAACCCAGATTCATTTGTGGAGGATCATTCTTAAGCTACTGAACATTTAGAGTTTACTAACAAAGAATCATTTGTGGAGGATAATTTTTAAGCTACTGAACATTTAGAGTTTACTAACAAAGAATCATTTGTGGAGGATAATTTTTAAGCTACTGAACATTTAGAGTTTACTAACAAAGAATCATTTGTGGAGGATAATTTTTAAGCTACTGAACATTTAGACTAACCAAGAATAATTAATTTTTCTTTTTTCCGCAGACTTAACTATACATTTCCTTATGAACGGCTGGGCTGGAGAAAAAGACACCTTCTTCACTACCATATACTTCTACTCATATTTTATTTTCTAATTTATATATTACTATATTATTTTTAAAATTAAAAAAAAAAACATCCATTAGATCCCCCTTCTAGATTAATTTGTACATTTATCGGTAGAAAAATGTCCCGGCCAAAGGCCTGTTCTTCCAAAATGACATGCTTACTATCGTTCGCCAGGAAAAAATATATACCTAAATAGCACGAAAGGTCTTAATATTGACAAAGAAATGAGGCGAAAGGTCTTAATATATACAAACTGATAGGGCAAACATCTTAAAATCTGAAAACTTATTTGGCTAAACATGAGGGAGAAGGGGATCTAGAACAAAACGACCCATCTCCACTTAAGTGACTACTAAGTATAGCATTAAATCCGGACTGCCTCGTAGGGATCACAGGATCTGTGTAGTTCGCTTAGCTAGGGTAACTTAAGGGGAAGTAGTTACTTTTTCTGGACCACCTTCTCCCTCATATAGTTTTGAGTTTTTAAGACGTTCGTCATAATTATTAGCTTGTCGATTCTAAGACCTTCCGTCCCATTTTTTTTATCAATATCAAGACCTTTCGTGCAATGTAGGTGTCGATTGTGGAGGAATCATACCGCGGCTGGGGCATTTTTTTACCGAAAAATTTACATATTTATCTCGAATTGGGATCTTGAGGATAATTTATTAAGCTTGATGGGGGTCTAGGGAGGAAACTAAAACAATAATAATTAAATATATATATAACCTAATAAATATGCCCTACTCCCTTAATCTCTCTCTCTCTCTCTCTCTCTCTCTCTCTCTCTCTCTCTCGATTCGTCCTCGTCCTGCCCCATTTCCTTCTCTCCCGATTTTTATTCAACTTTTATAACTCTGATTTCCTGTTCTTTAGTTGGCTTTTACATTTACGCCATCCTCGTCTTCGCTATATTCTATTTCTCTTATCCCTACACTCTGTCAGTCTCAAAATATGTCTTCGATTATAATATAGTTCTTCTTCTCCTTTACTCATTATAATATTTTTTTTTTTTACTCACTATAATATTACTGTCCTCCCTTTTTTGTTTTGCTAATTTTTGCCTACTGGGTTTCTCTGTCTGTTTATTTTGTACTCAGATCTTTCTCTTTCCTAATTTAACTTTCCTTTCGATATTTGCATTGTTTTCTTCAGCTTTCACTCACCTCTTCCCTCTTTTCCTTTATTATGGCTTTCATCCTCTCCTTTCTAATAAATATTGTTCCCCCTTTACTAACTCTCCATGCCCATTCTTAATTTTTCCTCTTCATTTTGTCTTTCTTCCTTCCTTCCTTCTTTTCATCCTTCCTTCCTTTCTTCTTAATTTTCTTCCCTCGCTCTTTCGTTCCTTACTGCCTTCCTTCCTTCCGCCCCTTTCCATTCTTCCCCCTTCCCTTCTTCCTTCCTTCCGTTCTTCCTCATTTTCTTCCCTTCCTTACTGCCTTCCTTCTTTCCGCCTTTCTTCCTACCGTCTTTCCATTCTTCCCCCTTCCCTCCTTCCTTCTCCCCTCCGTGGCATACCTCTTTTGTTTTCTGTTATAATAATGTTCAGGCCAACACGGAACCTTCTTACCCCCATTAGCTACTTTACCTCAATATTTACTCTCTCTCTCCCTCTGTCTACCTATCTAACTATCTATCTATCTATCACTCGCTCTCTCTCTCGCTTTTCTCTCTCTCTCTCTCTCTCTCTCTCTCTCTCTCTCTCTCTCTCACACACACACTCACTCTCTCCTTAATAATGCCATTTATGCTACATCGTCGAATCCTCCTTTACCTTGATGTACTATGCACATATCTCTCTCTCTCTCATTTTTTTCTTTCTCTCTCTCTATATATATATTTTTTTTTTTTTTTTTTTTTTTTTTTTATATATATATATATATATATATATCTATCTATCTATCTCTCTCTCTTGCTCTGAATAAACGCATGGAAATTGGAAGAAGTGCGATGAAACACACCAAGACTTGATTCTATCACCAAATAATTTAACCCTACTATGATATTGGAAGTCGTCAATGATGATACCAAGACGTCATTTCCACTAGATATATTTACTTGTGCTAATAATCTATAGATATCTGATAAAATGGCTATTCTGCATGTCCTCCAAACGTCTTCATTAACCAGGCACACAACTGAGTGAAGTAAGTGACCTAGCAATGGGTAACTCAATAGATATCTTAAGGGGGGTCACCTGCTTTTTTTTTCTCTTTCTCTCTTTCTGTGGCTTGTATCCATTCAGTCTACTGTTTTAAGACGTTTATCCCCATCCAGGTGTCGATTTTTTCCTGGCGAGCGATAGCGAGCCAGTATTGTATGGAGGAATCCGGATTCGCCGGAGACATTTTTCTATCGAAACATGTACAAATTTAGCTTGCTGTCAAAACAAAAATATATATATATATGCTGGCTCGCTACCGCTCGCCAGGAAAATATTGACACCTGGATGGGGATAAAAGTCTTAAAACAGTAGACTGAATGGGGCCGATTGGATACAAGCCAAAGAGAGAGGGAGAGAAAGAGAAAAAAAGCGAGGTGGGCCCCCTTAACATTTTCTGTGCCGGCGACGTCCTTTTAACATTATTCTGGCCTCTATTAGACGATCTTATTCAGTTTAAAAAGGTCCTCCAGCTATTCAGTTTAGAAAGGTCCTCCAGCTATTCAGTTTAGAAAGGTCCTCCAGCTATTCAGTTTAGAAAGGTCCTCCAGCTATTCACAGGCTTCAAACTATCTCACTTAACCCTTTTTACTACCACAGATCCTTGTTAAGCTTCATAAAAAGGTACAAATATAGCTAGCATATTATTAAAAAGACGTCGCCGGTACAGAAGGGGTTAAATAGGAACAATTATATATATCTTTATAGTAGATATATGGTGTAGTATATGGTATAATATAACAGAGGAGACCTAAGCAGAGTTGTATTATAAGATAGTTAATGTCATATTTTAGATAAAGTTCCGTCATTCTAAGTTTATCATGCATTCCAATAATATAATAATTCCCTGTACCAAGACTTTTTCATCCATCATATGATTGTATTAAATTTAACCAGCATTAATATACAACTGTTATGTTGACTCAGTAAGGGTTGTATAAATATTCTCTCTCTCTCTCTCTCCTTAATACTGCCATTTATGCTACATTGTCGAATCCTCCTTTACCTTGATTTACTCTCTCTCTCTCTCTCTCGCTTATCAAGATCTGTGTGCCAGAATTTTCTCTCAAATTCTTTTACATGCACGCTATCTCGTTCCTGCCTCACCAGTATTTATTTCTCCCCTTCCTCACTCCCTTCTCTACACACACACTCTCTCTCTCTTTCTCCCTGTCCCACTCTCTCTCTCTCTCTCCATATACAAAACATTACAGTACCTGTGATATTAGTCAAAGTGAATATAATACTCTTATGCAATATCACTCTCACTCCCTCCCTCCCCCCCCCTCTCTCTCTCTGGTGTTGATCTGGCTGCTCTCATGCGCGTACTCTCCACCCCCCCCCCCCCCCCCCCCCCCCCCACACACACACACACTCTCTCTGCCTCCCCGCTTCCTCTCGTGTGCTCTCTCTCCCTTGTGTTCTCTCTTTCTCTCTTTTCGGCGTACTCTCCCCCTTTGCCACTCTCTCTCTCTCTCTTTTCGACCCCCACCCCCCATCTACCTCCCTCCCCTCTCGTCTACCTCATAACTCCCTCTCTTTCCTCCCTTCTCTCTTCTTGTTTTTCATTCATATGCATACGTTCGTCTCTCTCTCTCTCTCTCTCTTATTAAATGCATATATATTTTGCATTATCCAAAATCAACTAGTTTTCCTTAATGGGTTTAATTAATCAAACTTAAATTGACAATGTTTGTTTTGCTAGTACTAAAGGCAATAATATTTATTCCTGATATATAACTGTATTTGAAGCAGTATATAATTGTATTTGTTTATTCAAGAATTCTAAAATCCTACTACTTGTGTATACCTGTACATCTAACTCTGATTATTAAATAATTATAATAATTATATAAATTGATCCACTTATCTCTTCATTTATCTACGTATAATATCTCACTATGTTTTTATTTATAACTATCTATTTATATTTAGACAACTAAAACAGATGGAGAGATAAGATCCGAAAGTTTGCTGGTGTGGGATGGAACAAGTTAATATTTGGCAGGTTTGAGTGAAAATGTTAGAGATAGGCTGATGATGATGATGATGTTTACTTATCTATTTTTATCAATCTCTATCTACTTAACAATCTAGCCTCCTACCAGCACATCCTCGTTTCTGTGTCAGTATCTCCCTGCCTTTATCAATTATGTGCATATAATAGTGTATCGATTCGACCTACTTTAATATTTCATCAACCTTTTCATTCCCCCCACTCTACCTATCGTGTCTTCCCCTTCTCCCTCATCCTATCTCATGTTGCTAATTTATTCAACTGTACAGCCCATTTGTATAATAGTATTTTGGGGTTATTTTGTATTGGCATGGCAACTCTGCCCTGAAGGTAGATTATTTTATTTTGATGTGTTTTATATATATTTGTTTTGTATTTTTTATATTATTTTATTATTAGTTTTTATGTAGGAGATATCAAACCAAGAAGTACTTTATGACATTTTGTTTTACATCAACAGTCAGACGATTTGGTTTCAGCATATCAAGTCGAATTTTATGTTTAGCGATCATTCTTGCAACATCGTAGATAGTATTCTTCGACCATTAATATATTATTTAACCATATAAACACATAGGAATACGGGAGTGTGAGAAGACCACAGTAACACACGAAAGATCTTCCCCACTACGAACTACAACCACCACACCTTTCCTCATGTTAAAGCTGTCCTTTGCTTTGTCGAAATAGTACTGCAATATTTCGATACAGTAATGCTAGAATTTGAAAACAGTAATACTAGAATGTCGTAATAGCAATACGTACTAGAATGTCGAAATAGCAATGCTAGAATTAATAATAGTAATCAATATGCTAAGATTCATCGACAAACATCAATTCACACTGAACATGTGAGCAATTGTACATACACTGTATTGTATTTCCTGGACTTTCCATGTCAATATACAACTAGAGAGTGATTTATGAATGTTTATAATAGTTAACTCATATATATACTTGTAAATAACTGTAGGTACAAAATGTAACTATAATTTTCCTCAAAGAATTTCACGGACTTTCAGGAATGGCTGAACATTTAGTAGTTAAATCTTCATCATCATACATGATATAGATATAAAGTATATTTTTTTTATATATATATATATATATATATATATATATATATATATATATATATATATATATTAGGTATATATATATATATATATATATATATATATATATATATATATATATATATATATATATATATATAGAGAGAGAGAGAGAGAGAGAGAGAGAAATATTAACAAACATTCTCTCTCTCTCTCTGTCCTCTACTCCCATTCTCTATTCGGCTATAAAAGGGAGACTGAAGTTTTCCCATCAATCTATCATACCCGATATGAATCATGTCGTTAAAGTACCAATGGAATAATATTGAAAGATAAAGTTGCTAGATATATATATTCGAGATATATGAAGCTTTGTGATACCTAATAGCATACCCAAAGATTTGACGAATTTGCAGTTTTTTCAGCCTAATAAAAAGTAACATATAATTTTGTTGTTGTATATATATATATACTACATTCACTCACTATAATACACAAGCCATATCTAGTATAATGATTCTGTTGTACATTCAGAATTTAGCTGTACGCTAAATTGAACACCATTATACCTGTACAATCAATCCATTCACTCGGCAACACACTTATAACGATCACCTAACAACACATTGTCATCTGTTCACTGTAAACACCATCATTGAGGTGCACACTCCTTGAATCCATTGAGGTGCACACTCCTTGGATCCATTGAGGTGCACACTCCTTGAATCCATTGAGGTGCACACTCCTTGGATCCCTTGAGGTTCACACTCCTTGGATCCATAGAGATGCACACTCCTTGGATCTATTGGGGTGCACACTATTTGGATCCATTGAGGTGCAAACTCCTTGGATCGCTTGAGGTGCACACTCCTTGGATCCATTGAGGTGCACACTCCTTGGATCCATTGAGGTACACACTCCTTGGATCCATTGAGGTACACACTCCTTTGATCCATTGAGGTGCACACTCCTTGGATCCATTGAGGTGCACACTCCTTGGATCCCTTGAGGTGCACACTCCTTGGATCCCTTGAGGTGCACATTCCTTGGATCCATTGAGGTGCACACTCCTTGGATCCATTGAGGTGCACACTCCTTGGATCCATTGAGGTGCACACTCCTTGGATCCATTGAGGTGCACACTCCTTGGATCCATTGAGGTGCACACTCCTTGGATCCATTGAGGTGCACACTCCTTTGATCCATTGAGGTGCACACTCCTCGGATCCATTGAGGTGCACACTCCTTTGATTCCTTGAGGTGCACGCCCGGACTGTGGTGGGCGTGTGTTGTAATGACCACCATAGGAAGCAGCTGCACGATAAAGATGACCGCAACCGCTGCATTACCGTTATGACGCTACCACAGTTTTATCCTGCTGCACACCACACCACACCTACACACAGCATACCACACTATAATACACACACCACACTGCAACCACACACCACACCACACTACACACCACCACAATCCACACTACAATCCATACACCAAACTAGACATCACCACGCACCACACCACAATCCACACACCAAACTACACCACAATCCACACCACACTAGACATCACCACGCACCACACCACAATCCACATACCAAACTACACCACACTAGACATCACCACGCACCACACCACAATCCACACACCAAACTACACCACAATCCACACCACACTAGACATCACCACGCACCACACCACAATCCACATACCAAACTACACCACACTAGACATCACCACGCACCACACCACACTAGACATCACCACGCACCACACCACACTAGACATCACCACGCACCACACCACAATCCACACACCAAACTACACCACGCACCACACCACAATCCACACACCAAACTACACCACGCACCACACCACACTAGACATCACCACACACCACACCACAATCCACACACCAAACTACACCACGCACCACACCACACTAGACATCACCACGCACCACACCACAATCCACACACCAAACTACACCACGCACCACACCACACTAGACATCACCACGCACCACACCACAATCCACACACCAAACTACACCACGCACCACACCACACTAGACATCAACACGCACCACACCATAATCCACACACCAAACTACACCACGCACCACACCACACTAGACATCACCACGCACCACACCACAATCCACACACCACACTACATTTCACCACACACTACACACCCCACAACACTACACACCACAACACACAACACATACCAATAATTATCTACATTGTATTCATATTCCTTATTCAACATATGGAGATGTATTATGACAGTGGAAAACGAGGGTTATAATGTCAACTGTTACATGAATATTCAGATTTGTGCATAGACAATAAATAGGTCACAGTCCATTTAACTAAACAAAGTGGCGTACTGTTCGGAGGAGTTGAAACCAACCGGATCATAGATCTCTCTCTCTCTCTCTCTCTCTCTCTCTCTCTCTCTCTCTCTCTCTCTCTCTTTTTTTTTTTTTTTTTTTTTAAGAAATGAATAGATAGAAAGCAATACATAATAAATCAATATATATTAGAGTCTATATCATAAATAAAATTATATATGTTCGTGGGCTCCTATTTCTATGTTTCATTAGCCAATGTTCAGAGACCGGATACTCAGAACCTGAACGACACCTTGCCTCCCTTTGATCGTCGTATCATAAATGTTGGCATCGTCATTCTTGCGTCACTAACTCCTTCAGCACAAGGCCATACTTTTCATCATATTCTGGTTACAATTAGCCAATTTTCTTTAGCTTATAATCTACCTCTAGTACTCAAAGGAGTGTATATATACAATCTCATTAAACCCTCTGAATAAATCAGGTCCTTCTTAAACTACATACAATCGTCTAATGTTAGCCAGCATAAAGGTAAACAGACGTCTCCGAGCTGAAGGGGTTAATGCATAAAAACTAGCTAAAAGTGCATAATAACTTACGACAAACTTGATTATTTAAAATGAGGAAGTTATAACATTGTAAGCGAGGAATACAAATCAAAATCATAGTTTTGTCATGCCTCGCAAGTTGCCGTAACCTATGGCATCTGTATGTATCCTGAACCAGGTGTAGTTTTGTCCTACTCTGTATATTTTCAACTGACAGTAAATTGCAAAGTTTCCCTCAATATTCCTCAGTTATTTTGAAGATTTTAAGTGAAATGTTGTGTTAATTATATAAACTTGGCCTCAATATGATGCAGAGACATAGTAGTTTCATATTTTCCCATTAAGTATCGAGATATTAGCTGCAAAGGGATTCAATTTATCTTCAGCTGAAAATAAAAACAAAGTACAGGGTGGGATGTCGGTATTATACTGTTTGAAAGTACAGCGAAGTACAAAACAAATCAACATATGTCGAACGAAACGACTTTAACCCTCTCCGACATATGACGCGATTTTGAGCCTATTAGGGATACTTTAAAGCCTTCGTTCCCATCAGGGGTATTTAGAACCCTTTAGTTTAGTTACTTCAACCTCTGCAGTTGTCTTTGAGTTAGCTGTGGGCAGAAAACTAATTTTGGAGAGGTAATTATAAGAGTGAGATAACTATTTCTTATTGCTAATCTGGCAACCTCTGCGTCATATGAGTCTGAAGGGGTTAATAACAACATCACTGTATGTTTATAAGTTAAGAAAAAGAGCTACAAACAGTTCAGGGGGATATTATTTGAGAGGTCTTTCAAACAAATATAAAGCTAACATCAGGGTTACAGGGGAAAGTAGTGGTTTAAAGTTTATGCTGCTCGTGGCAATCTTTACAAGTACTATATTAAACATTTCTTGAACAAAAACCTGAGAAGTTAAGCACGATTATCTAGGAGTAAGAATGGGACAGCAATACTATGTTCCATTAACTACGTCAGCTTATACCACTATACACCTAGCAATTACTTAGTGGTCCTATTTATCCTGATCTTTTGGACATGAATGAAGATGTTCGTTATTCATTTTCAAGGACCATTGACAACCAATCATATTAATTCATAATCATACTTTTTTATGTTTCAGTTCACTGTAAACTGAACACCCGAGCAATTAATGTCTTGATACTTTGGACAAATATGAAACTAGTATGTCTCTGCATCATATTGTAAAGTTTTCATAATTAACAATATATTTCACTACAAAATATTCGTAATAGCAGAGTAATGAATATGGGGACTTGACAATTTTCCGGCAGGTGAAAAAAATATACAGTTATACAATAGTGATTGAGGATTTGCTGCCAAATTTGTTTGAACAATGTATACCAACGCGGCTCTACTGAGCCAATAGTTCATGGGCTACTAGTAACTGATACTGCCATATGCTAAGTTCATTTTCATTAGAAAGTCTCAGCGATCCTGTCAAAGTATAAAATTCAGTTCGAGAGGGTGCGAGAAATAAAATATGGCAACTCAGAAACGTAGATTTGTCAATAAACTATGTAATGGGTATATACAGTACAAGCTAATTTCTTTCTCTAGAGTGGAGTCAGAATATAAAAGGTGCTTAAATGATTACATTTTCAATCATCGTATTTGGTTAACCATACGTTGATTATCAACATAGAAGTCGTTACTTTATCAAGTATACGTCTTCGTTTTTTATTTTTTATTTTTTTTTATTTTTTTTAAGAGACAATGAACGGAGGAAGGAAAAACACAGATAAAACAAAAAGGTCCATGTGCCTAAAGGCATCCTCCATTCATAAAATGTTTGTAACAACTGGATTTAAACATTTGTAGATTGTAAGTTTGTGGAAAGCAATTCGAGGGAAGTGAATTCCAAAGAGTAGTAGTTCTAGGGATAAATGAATTTTGATAAGCAGAAGTTCTGCATTGTGGAGGAGAAAGTGTAAATTCATGGGCGCTCTCAGCTGCCCTAGTTCTACGGGGAAAGATGTGGAGAGGCGGCACAATTGAAGCAAGTTCCTCGGAACAATTGCTGTGAAAATATCTGTAGAATAATGCAAGGGATGCAACGTTTCTTCGTATAGATAATGTAGGAAGGTCCTGTGTGATTGCAGGGTTATTGATTAATCTAATAGCTTTATTTTGAATTTTGTCCAACTGCCTCAATGCAACCACTCCACTTCCACTCCACAGAGGTGAACAGTAATCCATCTGAGAACGCACATGACTTTTATATATTACGGCCAACTGCTCGTCAGTGAAGAATTCTCGAACTCTGTACAGGAGTCCCAGTTTTTTAGAGGCATTCTTAGCAATGCTTCTAACATAATGTGTCCAGCTCAAGTTAGTAGTTAATGTTACACCGAGAATGTCAATACTAGGGGAAGTGGGAATATTTACATCATTAAAAAATATATGGGAGTCAGTGAGATTCTGTCGGTTAGAAAATTGAATGTACTTGGTTTTCTGTGCATTAAAGGAAACTAGATTCTTTTGTCCCCATTCTTCAATTCTAGAAAGGTCCTGGTTCAGAGAAATTGCAGTGCTTATTTTTGAATTTATAAGATCGGGTTGGGTGAAAGAATTGGTAAATGTGAAGGAACTGTGGAGTGTTGAGTCATCTGCGTAGGAATGTATTGGATTATGAGTGGTAGATATGAGATCATTGATATGAATGAGGAACAGAGTTGGGGCCAAAACTGATCCCTGGTGAATACCAGCATTTATTGAGTGAAATTGAGAATAAAGGCCATCTACCATTACACGTATTTTTCTGTTATGAAGATAAGAAGAAATTAGTGGAACTAATGATGCAAGGCCGTAGTGTGACATCTTCGACAATAAGGATTGATGCCAGACTCTATCAAATGCCTTTGATATATCCAGTGCTATTGTATGTGTTTCACCATGTTGGTCTGTAGCTTGGTTGATTTGATGCGTAAGAAGGCAAAGAATGTCTGCAGTTGATCGACATCGTCTAAAACCATATTGCCTATCACTGATTAATTTATTATTCTCAAGATGCTTAATTATGTGATTATTTAATATAATTTCAAAGACTTTACCAAGAGTGGAAGTTATAGCTATTGGTCTGTAGTTTGATGGATCTGAAGAGGCACCTTTTTTAGGAACTGGATGGATGTTTGCTTCTTTCCAGGGTACTGGGAAGCATGAGGTATGAGTACATAGACGGACAAATGTTGCCAATACAGGAGCGAGCACCAAGGAGCAATTCTTAAGTACTATGGAGGAATTTCATCTGGACCAGGAGCCTTATCTACTGAGAGATTCTGCAAAATAGTTTTGACATGTCTGGTGTGGATCTTAAGTGAGGGAATTTCAGGCGAATTAAAATTAAGTACAGGGACATCTTGATTTATTTCATCTAAGGTTGAGTTGGTGGAGAAAATATCCGCAAGAAGGTTAGCTTTACCTCGTGGGTCACTTACAAGATTGCCAGTCGGAGATTTTAATGGTGGAATGGATGAAGCAGTTGTGAAGTTGGATTTGAATGAGTTAAGAGTAGACCAAAATATTTTGTTATCATTTGGATTATTTAGAAGTTTATTTGCCTGCTTGTGGAGAAAGTTTGATTTCGTTAGGTTTAATACAGTTTTGGCATGATTTCTGATGTTTCTAAAGTAATTAAAGGCTTCATGTATTTTTGATCTTGTGTATGCATTGTAGGCTATTGCTTTTTGTTCAGTTACTCTAGCACAATTATGGTCAAACCATTTAGGTGAATTAGATCTTTTAATGTACTTTTGATGAGGAATAAAATTTTCCATTCCAATTTTTACAAAATCTTGTATGTGGCTCAAGGTGGAGTGTGCATCATTAGAAAAGAAAGAGGTCCAGGGAATATCAATAAAGAAACCTTGAAGACCCTCCCAGTCTGCCCTATCGTAATGCCATTTAGTCACCAAAACAGGTTCAGAGTGGGAAGGTGTGGTAGGTGATAGACAGGTGGCCTGTATCAGACAGTGATCAGAAGATCCAAGCGGGGACCTCACTGTAACATCATAATTTTCTGAATTGGTTGTTAAAAATAAGTCCAGTAGGTGGGAATTATGATTAGGATTATCTGGTACACGGGTGGGTTGGTTGACTAGTTGAGTGAGATTATATGCACTAAAGAATGGGGGAGAGAAAGAGAAAAAAAGCGAGGTGGGCTCCCTTAAGGGGAGGTTTTTAGTTGATTCCCTAGATTTCCATCAAGCTTAAAATGACTCCCCCTAGACCCCCTTTCAAGATAAATTTGTAAATTTTTCGGTATCGCTTGCCAGGAAAAAATCGACACCTAAATGTCACGAATGGTCTTAAAATTGACAGAAATGGGGCGAGGGTTCTTAAAATCGCCAAACTAATGGGGCGAACGCCTTAAAATCTAAAAAACAATGGGGCTAAACATGAGGGAGAAAGGGGTCCAGAAAAAAATCCTCCCGGTGGAAATCTCCCCTTAAAGCTAATGTACAATGTCTGAACACACACACACACACACACACACACACACACACACACACACACACAAGATTAAGGAACCTTGGGTGAATCCATCCTTCCTTAGGTTTAAAGCTAAAGTACGAAGACTCAATACACACACATGCACGCAGACTTGCCAACCACCCACACATACACACCCACCTACACTCTCCCACACACACACTAAAAGGGAGAGTGTGACTGGGTCCTTTACTGGCAGTCACAGAGTACTACCATTTGCTTACCCACACACACACACACACACACACACACACACACACTCACCCACACTAAAAGGGAGTGTGTGACTGGTCCCCTTACTGGCAGTCACAGAGTGCTACCATTTGCTCACCCACACACACACACACACACACACACACACACACACACACACATACACTCACCCACACTAAAAGGGAGTGTGTGACTGGTCCCCTTACTGGCAGTCACAGAGTACAACCATTTGCTCACCCACCCACCCACACACACACACACACACACACACACACACACACTCACCCACACTAAAAGGGAGAGTGTGACTGGTCCCCTTACTGGCAGTCACAGAGTACTACCATTTGCTCACACCCACACCCACACACACCCACACTAAAAGGGAGAGTGTGACTGGTCCCCTTACTGGCAGTCACAGAGTACTACCATTTGCTCACACCCACACCCACACACACCCACACTAAAAGGGAGAGTGTGACTGGTCCCCTTACTGGCAGTCACAGAGTACTACCATTTGCTCACACCCACACCCACACTAAAAGGGAGAGTGTGACTGGTCCCCTTACTGGCAGTCACAGAGTACTACCATTTGCTCACACCCACACCCATACACACCCACACTAAAAGGGAGTGTGTGACTGGTCCCCTTACTGGCAGTCACAGAGTAAAACCATTTGCTCACCCACACACACACACACACACACACACACACACACACACACACACACACACACACACACACACACACACACACCCACACCCACACACACACTCACCCACACTAAAAGGGAGAGTGTGACTGGGCCCGTTACTGGCAGTCACTTGCTCACACACACACACACCCACACCCACACCCACACCCACACACACACTCACCCACACTAAAAGGGAGAGTGTGACTGGGCCCGTTACTGGCAGTCACAGAGTACTACCGTTTGCTCACACTCACACACACACACACACACACACACACACACACACACACACACACACCTCCACACCCACACCCACACTAAAAGGGAGTGTGTGACTGGGCCCGTTACTGGCAGTCACAGAGTGCTACCATTTGCTCAGCTCGGGTTATGTCTCTTAATTACTGCAAGGGGGTTGTTTGGATGGTCTTCTGGGGGGGGGGGGGGGAGAATTTGGAGAGAATGGATGCATACAGGGGGGGAGGGGTTACACCGACACTTGTTTCGCTAAGGCTGATGTCACACGAGCTATTTCTATGTTAATTTGTACGGGCAATTTTAGTCTGGCAGCTTCATAAATTAAGTTTCATAAGAATTCAGCCGAGACGAGAACAAACTTGTTCATCGAATATTGCCGTAAAAATCGTTTTTGTCAGGCACTCAAAATATTGTATATGCAGTTTAGTTACAATGGCTAATGAACTGCAAAAAACAAGGGTATACAAAGGACATGCCAAGGGTATAATAGATCACTAGGTTTATTGGCAATGGCTTACTTTTCATTCTTTATATTAGATGGCTTTGTTACAACCAATATCCCATTATAAAGGTAGATTATTATGAAACATTAACTACCCATTCTATACCCATTTATTAAGAGTGTATGACAAATAAACTGCATAACAATAATAAGGATGATACATTTGAGCAGGTGGGTGATATTAAGAAAGGATAGATAATGGCAAGTAATATGATGATGATGATGATGTTGATGATGATGATAGTGATAATGAGATCACATAAATGATGATCATAATACAGTAAATGCTGATAATGAAATATCGGCATCTTATTGTAAAGTTTTCATAATTAACAATATATTTCACTACAAAATATTCGTAATAGCAGAGTAATGAATATGGGGACATGACAATTTTCTGGCAGTTGGAAAACAAAAGTACTATAGTGATTGAGGATTTGCTGCCAAATTTGTTTGAACGAAGTATACCAACGCGGCTGTACTGAGCCAATAGTTCATGGACTACTATATTATTGTACTGAGCCAATAGTTCATGGACTACTATATTATTGAATAGTAAAAGTCATGGATCATAAAGTTTTTGAAGCTATTTATCTAACCCCTTCTGTACCAGTGGCATTTTTGTCAGTATATTCTGGCAATTTTGAGACGATTCATGCAGGTTAGGACGGACGTTTAGCAATTAAAAGGCTACAGACTATCTCAATTAACCCTAATAACTACCACAGATCCTTCTTAAACTGCAAAATAAATCGTCTAAATATAGCTAGAATAACATAAAAAAGACGTTGTCGGTACAGAAGGGGTTAAGGATGAAGAGGGTAATTGTTTTCTGAAACATAATAGTGATAGAACACAAATATGCTGTGTAGGGATACATTAGTACCGGGTATTGTTGTAAGATAATGAGTACGCATGATGCGAGTTCCGGACAGTTAATGGACTGGTACTCCAATGGACCCGGGTTCAAATCCCGATATGTCCATGGGAAGATATTATTAGGATGGAATTTGTGCTGCACCTAATATCCGTGCATTACCACAAAGCCCACCGAAACGCCAAAAAAACCCCACCCTCATTGTTCCCTGATTAAATAGCACAGTATGAGTATTCCCATATTCAAAATATGATACAGGGGGGCAATGCCTAGTGAGTTAATTGATCAACAGGTGGCGTTCTGAGAGTGAGGGTCCGAGGCTAGGGGTTAAGACAGTGGAGCACTGAGGAGAAACAGGCTCAGATGTGGGGCTCCTTCGATTCATGAGTGGGCTGCCGGGGCCCGTGCATCATGCGAAGGCAATTAAGATGGCAGGGGCTGGTTGTACCTAAACGTGCTTCACATGACTCATTCCCTAGACTGGAACGAGACTTCACGGGCTTCACCGTTCAATAACGGTTGAATGTACAGGCTCTCAGCCTATGCCCGAGAGAGAATAAATGGAATACAGAGAAGAAAACAAAAAAGTAGTATAATATAGTAGGGGAGTATAGTAGGGAGGCAGGCCAGGACAGTCTTAGGGCCCCCACACACCTAACGGCCAAACTTATCCGACGGACGTATTGAGGGCGTGGTTTATCGTACCTGCGTGTGTGTGGGGCTGTTTGCCACCAGGCCAGGCCTTCCAACCTCACCGGATTTGACTCCCTTATCAGGCCCCGCCAGGCTTATCAACCCGCATGTGTGTGAGGTGAAGTGGATGGGGCCTTCAGGCCAGGTCAGTAGTGTACAGCTTAACTACAAATTATGCTATATTTAACACAACTGATAATATATTGAGTTCAATGCAAATATTATTGAAGAGTAACAGTGGCCTTTGTTTTCATTTTACTTATAACCACTACTTTATTATAATGCATTGATTGATTAAATAAAGACTTAAATGTCTGTCAATTGTTGTTTCGCCATACCTGCATGTACTTCTCCCGAAGGACATTCCAGATGGTGTGACATGTTTCTGGTATTATTTTCCCTAGTGCCTGAGCAAATATTATCACGCTGAATTTCAATTCCTCATAGCTCCTTCCAGTTACCAGGGATCTTAACGTGTCTGCTAACCACTCACAGAGTGTAATTGATGGCCTCATTAATGTGTCCTCTTTTTGGATTAATGAGTTTACCCTTCCAAGTAATTCGAACAAATTTAGCTTCACTCATTCTCAGGTAATTTTACCAGTCATCTGGCTCTCCTGTCAATTAATTTATATGCACAGTGTGCAACATATTGTGTGTGTGTGTGTGTGTGTGTGTGTGTGTGTGTGTGTGTGTGTGTGTGAGTCAGGTTTTCCTCAAACCCTTCTCTGTTTACGCATATTCTTTATCTTTAATTCGACACATGCTAAATAACACATAGACAATGTCTACAGCTCTGTGTCTCGGACGATCACACTCATATCTCAACGACAGCTGGAGAAGGACTGACTCATTTTACACAGGCCGCCTGAACAGTGTGTGCGCTTGTTCGGTCCTTGAAGTTCCGCCCCCATTCCGGTGACCGGAAGGCCAAACCCTACGTGTATGGGGGCCTTTAGGATTGCGAGTCTCAGTCCCTTGGCTCAGACCGTGTATGTATGTGTGTGTGTGTGTGTGTGTGTGCTACTTTTTTTGTTACATACAGGACAATACATAGATCATAATAAATTATGAAAACAGATTATATACACAGGTTATCGGAACTATATCAATGCAAACACGGGCAATGCTAAATATTGTGGTTCTAGCAAATTTTGATAACTGGTATTACGGTACGTGACTAAAACAATCTATGACATTAAAATATGACTATCCCTGGAATTAAGTGTTATAGTACAAATATATCCATTATTATTATCACTCTACAACTGGCACTGTAAATATCTAACACATAACAACTACTATACAACTGACACTGTAAATATCTAACACATGACACTCACTCTACAACTGACACTGTAAATATCTAACACATGACACTCACTCTACAACTGACACTGTAAATATCTAACACATGACACTCACTCTACAACTGACACTGTAAATATCTAACACATGACACTCACTCTACAACTGACACTGTAAATATCTAACACATGACACTCACTCTACAACTGACACTGTAAATATCTAACACATGACACTCACTCTACAACTGACACTGTAATATCTAACACATGACACTCACTCTACAACTGACACTGTAAATATCTAACACATGACACTCACTCTACAACTGACACTGTAAATATCTAACACATGACACTCACTCTACAACTGACACTGTAAATATCTAACACATGACACTCACTCTACAACTGACACTGTAAATATCTAACACATGACACTCACTCTACAACTGACACTGTAAATATCTAACACATGACACACTCTGACACTGTAAATATCTAACATATGACACACTCACTCTACAACTGGCAGTGTAAACATCTAACACCTGACACACTCTGACACTGGCACTGTATATATCTAACACTACACACACTCTGACAGTGACACTGTATATATCTAACACATGACACACACTCTGACAGTGACACTGTATATATCTAACACATGACACACACTCTACAACTGGCACTGTATATATCTAACACATGACACATTCTGACACTGTACATATCTAACACTGACACTGTATATATCTAACACATGCACTTCCTATACAACTGACACTGTAAATATCTAACACATGACACTCACTCTACAACTGACACTGTAAATATCTAACACATAACAACTACTATACAACTGACACTGTAAATATCTAACACATGACACTCACTCTACAACTGACACTGTAAATATCTAACACATAACAACTACTATACAACTGGCACTGTAAATATCTAACACATGACACTCACTCTACAACTGACACTGTAAATATCTAACACATGACACTCACTCTACAACTGCACTGTAAATATCTAACACATGACACTCACTCTACAACTGACACTGTAAATATCTAACACATGACACTCACTCTACAACTGACACTGTAAATATCTAACACATGACACTCACTCTACAACTGACACTGTAAATATCTAACACATGACACTCACTCTACAACTGGCACTGTAAATATCTAACACATGACACTCACTCTACAACTGACACTGTAAATATCTAACACATGACACTCACTCTACAACTGACACTGTAAATATCTAACACATGACACTCACTCTACAACTGACACTGTAAATATCTAACACATGACACTCACTCTACAACTGACACTGTAAATATCTAACACATGACACTCACTCTACAACTGACACTGTAAATATCTAACACATGACACTCACTCTACAACTGACACTGTAAATATCTAACACATGACACTCACTCTACAACTGACACTGTAAATATCTAACACATGACACTCACTCTACAACTGACACTGTAAATATCTAACACATGACACTCACTCTACAACTGACACTGTAAATATCTAACACATGACACTCACTCTACAACTGACACTGTAAATATCTAACACATGACACTCACTCTACAACTGACACTGTAATATCTAACACATGACACTCACTCTACAACTGACACTGTAAATATCTAACACATGACACTCACTCTACAACTGACACTGTAAATATCTAACACATGACACACTCTGACACTGTAAATATCTAACATATGACACACTCACTCTACAACTGGCAGTGTAAACATCTAACACCTGACACACTCTGACACTGGCACTGTATATATCTAACACTACACACACTCTGACAGTGACACTGTATATATCTAACACATGACACACACTCTGACAGTGACACTGTATATATCTAACACATGACACACACTCTACAACTGGCACTGTATATATCTAACACATGACACATTCTGACACTGTACATATCTAACACTGACACTGTATATATCTAACACATGCACTTCCTATACAACTGACACTGTAAATATCTAACACATGACACTCACTCTACAACTGACACTGTATATATCTAACACATGACACACACTCTACAACTGACACTGTAAATATCTAACACATGACACTCACTCTACAACTGACACTGTATATATCTAACACATGACACACACTCTACAACTGACACTGTAAATATCTAACACATGACACACACTCTACAACTGACACTGTATATATCTAACACATGACCCACACTCTACAACTGACATTGTAAATATCTAACACATGACACTCACTCTGAAACTGACACTGTATATATCTAACACATGACACTCACTCTACAACTGACATTGTATATATCTAACACATGACCCACACTCTACAACTGACACTGTAATATCTAACACATGACACATATTATACAACTGTTACTGTAAATATCTAACACATGACACACACTCTGACACTGGCACGGTACATATCTAACACATTACCCTTTCTTTACAAGTGGCACTGCGCACATCTAGCATATGACACTCTTAACACATGACACTTATTTGACTTTCACAGAAACTTTCAAACACATTTTTAAAAACTGGCACTGACAATCTTTAAGAGAAGAAAAATACTGGCATTGACAATCTTTAAGAAGAAAAACTACTGGCACTGAGAATAATTAAGACACGACACTTTCTACAACTTACACTAAAGATAATTGGCACTTAGTTGCTATTGAATTGATCATCAGCTGAGAATAAACATAGTATATAAATGCAGTGTGGCTTCTCGTGTACTCACCATAACCTTGGCCTTGGTGGGTGAGCCGACATGGTTGAAGAGGCATCCACAGGCGGGGTAGTGGGGCAGGCCGCGTATGTCGCACATATTGGTGGGTGTTACACATCTCACACAGCCCGCCCCCACCCCCCCGCCCTCCCCTCCACTATCCTGGCCCCTCACCCCGCCCCTCCCTGGCTGACCCTCACCCGTCTTCCTCCTCCCCTCACTCGCCTCAACCCTCCCTCCCCCACCCCCTCAGATTGCTTCCTCAAGAGGGATGATTTGGCTCGACTGATTTTGATATTTACCCGGTCCTCATTCCCTCTTAAAGGTTTACTAGTAGACTAACTTTGTCAGCACTTCATTTCTACTTTGCCTGGTATCTCTGCCCCAACGCCTACCTTCCCCTCCCTCTTCTCCCCACACTCTGACCCTTTTCCTGCCGTCAGAGCTGTACTGTTTAACTGATTGTTCGATTTTTAATGTTTCCTCACTTCCACTTCAAGTTTTGTTCCTGGAATTTCAAAAATTCAGCTCCACATGGCTATTTGGCTTCGAACTAACCTTCAAATAAACCTTCTTCCCTCGCCCTGACTCTTCCTTATACAGACTCTTACAGGAAGAAATTAAATTGAATGTTAAATCTTTAACCAATCACTACCCCCTATCAGAGCAGTTCTTGTTAATTCATGTTTAAGTTCCTCATCTTTCTTTTAGTAACTTAATTTTTTCTCTGTCCCTCATTTCTCCTCAACTTCTGTATCACCCTTTTCCCTTTTCTATGTGGGTTTTATTAGGTGTGGGAGGAGCTCTCGCTATGTAGCTCTGTTCAATGTTGTTACAAAATTTCACTTTTTTTGTATTGAAACTTAGCTTATATTGTGCTTCCTGAAATAAAATGGCGCATACATTAATAAGCTTAAGAGATCATACGAAGTTTAATTTGTTTACGAGTTTCTTTTATGAATAATTGTTCAGTTAAACTTGCGCACTCCAACGCAACACTTGTACATATAACAGAGGCACACAATTAAATGCCTAATTAAACGCACCAATTTCCAGACACAATAGTTTATTTTCTTGTTTATCACTCAGTTTCTAATCACTCGTGAAACATTACATTATACACAGTTTAGTTACATTTTTTTCTGTGAAAGAAAGTTGCCATAGTCGCAACAGCAGCAGGAGATAAAAAACACGACATTTGCTTATATTGTTTTCTAGTCTGCTTAAGGGGGGTCACCTGCCATTTTTATCTTTTTCTCCTTTTCTCTCTTTCTCTGGCTTGAATCCATTCGGCCCCATTCAGCCTACTGTTTTAAGACGTTTATCCCCATCCAGGTGTCGATATCTTCCTGGCGAGCGATAGCGAACCAGCATTGTATGGAGATATCCGGCTTCGCCGGAGAAATTTTTCTATCGAAAAATGTATAAATTTAGCTTGCTGTCAAAACAAAAATATATATATGCTGGCTCCCTACCGCTTGCCAGGAAATATTGACACCTGGATGGGGGTAAACCTCTTAAAACAGTAGGGTGAATGGGGCCCAATGAATACAAGCCAAAGAGAGAGGGAGAGAAAGATAAAAAAAAAAACGAGGTGGGCTCCCTTAAGATGGCTAGGTATGGATGCTTATTAATCTCTAACACGAATGAATTACGAGTGAATGAGGTCTAACCTTTTGCAGGTCTTCGTCGTGACTCAAAATATGCGTTAGAATTATAAAGTAAATAGATAGATACTATTTGTTTTAGTTACAATTATTTTACGATAATATCGACCTTTTTACGATTAAAATTATATTCCTAATAGTAATCATACATAAGATATTAGGGATAAAAAAAACATTTAAAGGTAAAGTTAATACAGTGTAATAGTGTTTTTGTAGTAGACAGAAAAAGTTATAAGCTAAATAGTTTTATAATTGACAAAATAAGGTAAGCTCTTATACTTAATTGAATCAGAGACAGTCTTCTTGTGTAATACTAAGAACCATAAGAGAAAACCTTTTGTTATTGATTGCAAACTTATAAACACATATGCTGTACGCACGTGAATTTGTGTAAATACAGTTTTATTCTGACTAACAATGCCGAAAGAATATATCCTCAGTATTTTTGGTACAAAACAATACGAAATATATGACTATAAAATCGGTAATTGGCATGAACATTTGGTGTCTTTAATACTCAGAAAATTCAATCACATCTGTCATTTCCCCACCGCACACATCCCAAACAGCTCCCTCCACCCTCACACACACTACACAAGTACTCACTGACACCCACCCCCCTCACAAGCAAAGCCCTCCCCTTCAACCCCCACGCAAGCTCCTACCCCCTCCCTCCCCACCCACCCACCCACCAACACACACACACACACACACACACACACACACACACACACACACACATATTCACACACACACGCACACACACACGCACATGCACCAACAAAATATATGTTCTATCGGTCCTTGTATATAAGCGGCGTGGTGAAGGGTCCCAATTCCTGCATAATGCGAGGAGCTCTTGAGGACAGGTGACCATAACTCGCAGGGGGGGGGGGGGGGGCGGCAATCAACAGGTGTGTCCTCCTCGTTAGCCCATTTTCTTCCGCTTCTCGTTTTCTTCCGCTAGGTCTTATTTCTATTTTAGGGGTGACTGATACTTGCAAATGAAGAGGACGTTTTGTGAAGAACGTACCGCTCTCTCTCTCTCTGGGCTAAAGCATAGCGAGAGAGTAACAATTGTAAGGGAGCACATCACAAAGACGACTGGTACTTAAGCGCAGTAGTGGGAAGGGTGGCCGAGGATGTAACGTAGTCCTAACAAAAAAGAATGACTTATGAACAGAGATAAACTACAGGCGTAACACACACAAACACAAACACACACACACACAACGCATTACCATCATCATTAACTCCTTATTTATCAACAAAATGGTAAATTAATGAGGTAGTTATAATCCTAGCAAGTAAAAGTTAAATTAGGGCAAAGGGTTAATAGAGATAGGTGTAATCTCTTTTGTCACAAGAAATCTGTCCAGACTTAAGTTACATAATCTAATGTTAGCTAGAATACTTTGAAAATGAGGCAATCGAATAAAATAATGAGAGAGCTTAATGCTAGCAGGAGGCGATGAATCACGAGATAATAGGTAGTTATGAGCGGCACTTATAATGCTGAGAGAGAATCAATCACGAAGGAGGGAGGCAGAGAGCTGTATGAAGGAGACGAAACACAATGCTGCCTGTAACAAGTGTCCCCTGCAAAGTTGAAAGACTGATAGGGAGCCAAATTCAATGCACGTTAGAGTCAAAATGTCTGGACACATGGAACATGAAGCAGTTTAAGTCATAGGATGAGGGGAATATATACTGAAGGAAAGAACTTACAGAGTTTACTTGTTGAGTAGAAGAAAGAGAAAAATCGGTTCATTATTGGGTTAGAGAGTTGGACAAAATAGGGGTGGGAATGTGTTAAAAAACGGGTGCCACCAACTTTCCTCAAGGAAGAAGGTATACACTGAGAGAGCACTGAAGAACACTGATTATTGTAATAGCGGTAGAAGAGTGAGAGAGATCCAACATTGCCACGTATAATGAGAGATTGTGGGAAATTAGTAGGAGGGGGTGACTTGATGATACGAAATGCTGTTGACTGTATCCTATCGAAAATGGTGGAATGGGTGGACCCCCCCCCCCCACACACACTCACACACACACATGCGAACAGTACAGCGCAGCTTCTTGCTCTGTACAAGGGCACAGTGCGTCCTTGTATTGAGTATTGTTCACATGTGTGGGGAGGATCCTCTCACACCGCACTCCTAGAGAAAGTAGAAAGGAAAGCCTTTCATATCATTAACTCCCGTCCATTCACCAACTCTCTGCAATCTCTCTCTCTCTTCGCCGCAATGTTGCATCTCTCTCGCTATTTTATCGCTACTACAATAATCAGTGTTCCTCGGAGCTTTCCCAGTGTATACCACCTCCTCTACATAGGGTACGTAGTACCCGTCTTGCAACACAATCCCACCCCTACTCTGTGCAACTCTCCAACCCAAGAGTGAAATGCTATTCTCAGACTTTCTTCTCTTCAACTGCTGAGCTCTGGAACTCTCTCCCAGAATCAGTCTTTCCCTCTTCCTATGACTGTGTCCAGGCATTTTAGCTCGAACGTCCCTTGATTTTGGCCCTGTCACTCTTTCAACTCTGGTGGAGGCACTCGCTGCAGGCAGTTCTGCCTTTTTTCTCCCTCATTCACATAGAAAAAAACTCGATACATGGGCGTACAGAGCAAGAAGCAGTGCGGGTGTGAGAAATCCTCAGAGACGGTTGAGCATACCAAAATTCTGGGAAGCTGTTTCAGTAAGAGCGGTGATATGGTCTTTCCAAGAAATATCGAAAGAAAAAGAGAAAAGACGAAGGGTTGATGGATGTGTGCGTTGTTGAAGAGTAAGAAATAGTCGCGTGGAAGATTGTGACGGGTAGATAGAAGACAAAATAGTGGTTTGGAAGCATCGAAAGCAACAATTTATCTCTGCCATAATTGAAAATAGTTGATAGAACAGAAGATAGGCGTGCTATGGCCTCATCACGTGAGTTTTGGAGTGATTACGTGGTGGGACGTTGTAGAAACTAGTTGATTTAGGGGGTTATTGTAGTGTGGTTTGTTTTAGTATTAGTATTTGATAATGTTGATTATTTTTTGGCATTTTAGATCAATTTATTTTTAGTTTGCCCTATAATATAACCCCCTCCATGCTTTCTCAGAGGCCTTGAAGCTAATGAAAACGCCTCCCAGACGCACTTTAGCTAAATGTATATACCTTTCCGGTAGATAAATGTCCTGTCGAAAGAGCGGCTTCCTCTAAACTGCAGATTCACTATCGTTGGTTAATATAAAGAAATCGGCACCTGACTGGGAGGAAGTATGATATTATTGCCAAACTAACAAACTGAAACGTCGTAAAATTCCTAAACTATAGGGGAATAATAAGGGTGTTCCAAATAGACCACCTACGGTTTAGATAGGGTTAAGAGAGGAGGCTGAATCAAGGGCGGGGATGGATTGGGTGGGTGGGTTGGGAAGGGTAGCCAGGGGGGGGGGGGGGGGGGTTTGTACACTCACCAACCGTAATGGCCAGACGCACATTTCTATCTTAATCGAACACTAACGCGATAATACAATGCTAAATAATAATATAATATCACAATTTGCAAAACTCACGAACAGTAGTAAGTGAATGCTTAGCTGAATCTGTGTCTAACCCTAATGAGATAAGCTTGTACCCTGATTCGCTAAACCAACCTTCAAGTTTTTTTTACCTTAATAATCGAAAAACACTTATAGAAGAATTAAAACTAAGTGACATACTGTACAGCTCCTCTATCAATTGATTCGCTAATTAGTGGTACATAGAGCACAGATAAAATGTTAAACGTCTTATGATTACTAAACTACTGCATTAACTTGTGCAGTATACACTCATCTATAACTATCCAATTGCAACGAAATAAGACACTTTGATTGTTTGTTAGTATTGTATATTTAATACAATAGAGTCACCTGTTATTGGCAAGACACTAGTGTTTGTTAAAATGTATTACGTAACAATTATGTGTATTAATAGCACACATTGGGAGATAAGAGACCTTAGCTATCTCAGTGAATGTGGTGCTATAGCAATCCCAAATGTCTCATAATTTGGCTCAGTTTTGGTCCAAAGATGAATATGGATATTAGTTAGTTAGTTAAAATAGGATTTCAGAGGCGATGAACCCTTCTGGATTATTAAGCCAACGCACTGTTAGTCAAGAAAAGCGTCATGATAGGAGCCCCTTTTCTGAATGAACAATCATGAACATTAATACGGTTACACCCATATGAATCTTAGAACCTTTAAAGCCAAGTTATAAACCATCTAGCCATCTAAACCATGTATAAACCATCTAGCCATCTAAACCATGTATAAACCATCTAGCCATCTAAACCATGTATAGCCAAGTAGGGCATTGTATTGTCTGAGAAATGGTCATGGAAAGGAGTGAAAGGGGGAAAATGATGAAGGGGAGGGGGCATTTGTTATGGGGGTGGGGGTGGTATGGGGAATTATAGGGGTTTGGGTGGCAGGGGGGAGAGCAGAGAGAGCTGGAGGGGTGTGCGTCATGAGAGCGCCAGACACACTCCAGCCTCCCAGTTTAGTCCCGCCTGTGACCCACATACGCTCTCATGCTCCCCCCTCCCCCTCCCTCCCTCTGTCTTGGTATCTCCCTCCCTCCCCATCACCCTCCTCTTGTCTGGTTTCCCCTCCCTCTCCCTCTCACTTCCTATTGTCTGGTTTCCCCTCCCTCTCCCTCCTCTTGTCTGTATCCCCTGCCTCTCACTCTCACTTTCTTGTTTTGTCCCCTCCCTTTCCCTCTCCCTTCCTCTTGTCTGGTTTCCCCTCCCTCTCCATCTCCCTCCTCTTGTCTGTATCCCCTCCCTCTCGATCCCCCTTTCTTGTTTTGTCCCCCTCAGTCTCCCTCTCCCTTCCTGTTGTCTGGTTTCCCCTCCCTCTCCAATTGTCTAGTTTCCCCTTCCTCTCCCTCCCTCTTTCTTGTTTCGTTGCCTCCCTCTCGCTTCCCCCTCCTCTTGTCTAGTAGATGTTCCCTCTTCCTCTTCCTCTCTTTTATCTTGTTCCCCTTTACCCTCATGTATCCCCTTTGTCTGGTTTCCCTTCTCCCAATTATTGTTTGGTCGTCCCTCTCCCCTTCTTGCTGTCTGTTCCCCTTTCTTCTTCCCCTCTTCTACTCTGGTTTCCCCTAAAAGCCGCTATCACACGGACAACTTTCACCAAGCATAACAGCGTTTCATTGAGCAAATTTGGCCTAGCAGCTTGGCGTAATTAGCACACGGTACCTAGCAGTTTTGCCGAGCAAAGTGAAACACACGATCCATCATGAATTACTGACAAAAACATATGCTTTATGAAAGTGTCCTGTCTTCAAATTGAGTTTAATATCTTTAAATTAGTATGAATATTACGCTATAGTAATATAATTATCTTGCGCATATCAAAATTCATCATTCCGACGAATCATTGTTGGGAAAACTAGGCTATAGCCTAGCCGCACTGAATGAGACTGCTTGCTCAGAAGTTATACACTTTAAAGTAGGCCTAATTTGTTGTTTTTAGTGAACCCTTATCAATATATAGAACAAAATCTACTACCCACCTTACGAAAAACGCCAACTTAATATTAAGCTTCATGCATTATGGGTTTTATCGTAATATTAATCAATCATAGCATTATATTGTAGGCTACAGTACTCCACTGTGACTGTAAGCAACAGAGTTAATGTTTCATTGCATGCTGCAGTATATTTTTCTATTAAACTGTTAAAATATAGTCCTACCCGGGTATAAGTTAATTCCAAGCGTGAACTACCTGTAGCCTAACTACTAGTAGCCTATGTGTTAGTCTTAATATCTATCATATAAAACATAATTATCAAAGTAGGCCTAGGCACATTTTAATAATATAGAATAAAGCAAACATAGCCTATGAATGATAGGATTGATTAAATTAGTTAGAATATTATATAACATTATAGCTAATTTAATCCATGCTATCATACTCTAACTAATGCTAACTTTATTAACCAATTAAATAATCATAAATAGTAAAATAATTATAAAATATTAACCAACCTATTATCAACTCTGCTTCTATTAACCCTATATTTGACATCTAATATATACAAAACAAATTATATATTCTATCTATCTATCTATCTATTGCCGGACGCCTTACTCCCCATACGAGGGTGGCCATACACAGAATGCCCCCAAGCGGACCTATTCCCTGTGAGAGGGACAACCCGAGCCAGTTTAGTGAAGGACTTACAGGATTGACCACTCAATTTAGGATCGGTCCGACTCCGAGGCCCTCTGAGTATCTTGTTAGCACTATTTTTCTACAGTGGTGTTCGGCTAATCCATCCACTAACATGCCTTACCCTTAGGTAACCAGTACGGATTTGTATCAGGTTTACTCCCCTAGACAGGTTGCCAACCAAGGCTGACGAGTCGCATCCACCCGAATTTGTATAAGGTTGTCTCCCCTAGATGAGTTGCCGACCAAGGCTAACGAGTCCCACCCACCCATTATATATTACAAAGCTTTAAAACCATCCAACGAGTACATTTAGGTCGGATTAGTGTTAAATAATGCCGAGGAGACAGCCATGAAAGTTGCGGGAGAGTGATGCAACTCTACTTCACTCCATTTCTTGCTGTATTTTACGTAATTTACCGTTAAATATGTAACGAATCTTACAAATTCATTTAGCATTATATTTGTTTAGTCTTCCTCGCCCATACATCAGGGACAGGAGCCATAATAGCTTGTGAATAGACCATTGGAAAAAGACGAAATATCAGTGCGAAATATGGACAAAAGAACGTAGTCAAATGAGCTTTGGTTGTTCAGCTAACTGTACATACACTATGATTGTTTCGGTTTTAATATAATAATTTGTATACTTTATAAGCAGTAGGCATAATTTATGCACACATTTCCAATTTATATATTTAAATTGAAGTTCTATTTATCAGGAAGTATAGGTTTTATACCAATCCCTTCGGTAAGCTTAATTTCGCCAAGCAATGATTAGTGAAAAGAGTTCTGGCTTTGCTCAGCGAAACGCCCTAGTTTGGAGTTTTCGCCAAGCAGCATGCTTGGCGAAATGTTGCTTTGCTCAGCGAAAGTTGCCCGTGTGATAGCCCCTTTAAATCCCCTCCCCACCTCTTCCTTTTTCGTTTCGTTTCTACTTTCCTCTCCTTGTTTGGGGATGTCTCTTCTCCTCACTTTATTTTTGTTAATAATCATTCCCCCCCCCCCCCCCTCCCCCTCTCTCTCTCTCTCTCTCTCTCTCTCTCTCTCTCTCTCTCTCTCTCTCTCTCTCTCAGCAGCACTCAGGAAAGATATAGAGACTGGAAAGAGTACACACTAGGGTTAACAAGCTTATTCGATGGACTGAGCTACTAGGACTGGTTGAAAGCTCTTGATCTCTTTCCGTTGGAAACACGCAGACAACGAGGCCAACTCCTTTAAGTTTTTAAAATACTTAATGGGTTTGAGAATGTAGACCCTATTAAAATATTTAGCCATTTATGAATACAACATGCAACCATGGCTGGAAATTGGAATTGTAACTAGTATTTGTGGAAACACGTTTACATATAAGATCTGTTCTACCTGGAACAAACTTCCCTCATAAGTTATAAATAGTTGTACAGAAGAGCAGTTCAAGAAGAGTATGAATTTAGTTCACTACACAATATCTTTCTTTCCATTTCGAGTATCTCCCCGGAATGGGCCGCAAGGTCTTTGAGATACTTACTATTCCTTGTAACTCATTGTAACTCCTATGGTCTGGTATCGCTTTCCCCTTCCTTACTCTTCCACCCCCCATCCCTCTCCTTCCCCTCCTGGTCACTCTCACCACCTTGTCTCAGTTCTTCCTCCCTCATCCATCCCCTGCTTCCTCCCATCCTTCTCCTCTCCTTCATTCTTGTATGGCCTTCCTCCTCTTCCCCCCCCCTCTCGAAAATATAAAAAACGCACGAATAAAAATCTGCCCCTCCCCTCCACCCCCTTGCCCCTATTATTTACCCCCCCTCCCCCCCTACCCTCTTGTTTGTCCTTTTAGCCTCCTCCTTCCTCTTCCTCTTTCGTCTCTTGCTCCCCTGTCTTCCTTTCTAATCTCTTCATTTACGGTAGCTCCTTGTAGAGAGCCTTCTATTGTGTTATCCTGTTTTTCAACTTTCTTCTTTATTTGGGGTTTCTATGTCTACTAGAATTAAGACCTGACCACCTTGTTTAGATCTTAAGGTGTGTTTCGTTAGAGTATCTATGTAAATATATGCATATCTTACGACCCCCTCCCTACCTGTTCAGTTCAGTTCAGTTCACTGGGTGGGGGGGGGGGGGGGGGACACATCCTGCTCTTGGGTAACATGATGTGCGGATGAAGGATAAAACCAAGATCAGGGGAGTTAGATATAATATATATTTAATGTTTGTTTTTCATAAAGGTTTGTGTGGTCAGTGATCTGTGTAAATTTCTCTCTCTCTCTCGCTTTAGTCTTTATTCGTCTCTCTTTCGCTCTCCTCTTTATTTGTATTCTGTATTTTCACACCATGGGTTTCTCTCGTCCTCTCTCTCTCTCTCTCTCTCTCTCTCTCTCTCTCTATCTCTCTCTCTCAGCCAGTACAGCCCTGGTATTCCATTAAGACCCACCTTGATCTCTCTCTCTCATCTGATCCTTGGAGGTTGACTCTTCTCCTCCCAGAGCCCGAGTTCATCCTTTTGTCATTTCTCAACCCTTCCCGGAATATTCCTTTTGTGTTCAGCCTTACTCTATTTAATCATTTCAGTTGTGGTTGTGTTCAGTTGTGTTGTCATAGGGTGTAATGTACAGTATATATGTAAAAGGTGTTATATATGTAAACAAGGCTTTTAGAAATCAAACTAACTTCTTGAATCCCATATTTTATCTTGAGCAAAATTACACCGTCTAATCCTCGCAGTAACTATAAAAATGAGGCCATATAATTTATTCCACTTCAACTGATGCCTAAATAATGCATGTTCATTCTGTGTATTTAACTCTCCAATAATACTGTATATTAAACCCGTCATGTTTATATGCAATCCATTCTGACATTAAGGGGAAGGTATTCGCTTTTCTGGACCTCCTTCTCCCTTATGTTTAGCCACGTTAGTTTTCTGATTTTAAGATGTTTGCCCCATTAGTTTGTCGATTTTAAGACCTTCCGTCCCAATGATAACCGACGTAATTTCTGATCTCATTTGTTATCAGTTTTATCTGTCTTCGTCCCGTCACGTTTTCTGCTCTTCCCGTCTCTTCCCCTGTCTCTCGCTCTGTCCTGGTCGCTTTTCAATGTAAGGGGGTGGTACTCGCTTTTGCTGGACCCCCTTTTCCCTCATGTTTAGCATATTAGTTTTGAGGTTTTAAGACGTTCATTCCGTTAGTTTGGCGATTTTGAGACCTTTCGCCTCATTTTGTTATCAATAGTAAGACCGTTCGTGCCCTTTAGGTGTCGATTTTTCCTGGCGAGCGATAGCGAGCATCTGATTTTAGAAGGAACCGGCCTTTGGCCGGGAAACTTTCTACCGAAAAATGTACAAATTTATCTTGGTAGTTTTTTTTTTCTAAGCTTGATGGAGGTCTAGCGCGGAAACTCAAAAATATATCAATAACTAAATATATAGACCAAAAACCAAGCACTACCCCCTTAACTCTTCTTTATTCAGTATCCTTCAGCTGTCCCGTCACTCCCTCAATTATCACGTCAATCACATCACTCTCTCTCTCTCTCTCTTGCTATAGTTTCTTAAAAATTATTCAAGTGTCTCAATACCATTAATAACGGACCAGTTATCTCAATCTACCCACCGGTCATGTTCCACTATAACTCTGGCATCTTTATGATCTCGAATCCCATTTTCTGTCATCATATCCAATCATAATATGTTTTTGTTGTTCAGGTCAGGGTAAGGTATTGAGGGATAAGCCTTTGCAACGGCCCCTCGTATCTACATTCTACTTTTCCTATTTTTCTGAAGAGTGTAGAGAGGGGAGAAGGGGTGTTGGACAGAGACGACGCTGTTGGAGTGTCTTTGTTATGTGTGTTATACTGTACTATCATTCTACGAGGCATTCAAGATATCATTCATTCCCACGTTCTTCTGTATTTCCCGTTCCCTCGTTCCTGTCAACCAAACGCGCCTGGCATCTTATCGGTCTTTCCTTACGTCTAGCTGTCCAATACATTCTCGCTTGACTTGCATCTAGCCCATGTGTCTTGTCTTGTCTACATTATGATCTCTAAGTTTTGTTTTTTCTTTCATATTACATCTACGTGATCTCTTCTGTCTTGTCTCCTGTTTATTCCCTTTTCCGTAATATTTGTATGTATATACTGTATTATCTGTTATTCATATATTTTCACCAACCAACTTTACTTCTAAACTCAATTAATGAAATCAACAAATACATGTGGCACTCCAAGGACTCGAGCCTAGGAACACATTTTCATTTAATTCTGGCTAATATTAGACGATTGTAACTAGTTTCAGAAGGCCCACAGGGGTTCAAAGGGGTGACGTCTATCTCAATTAACTCGCAGAATCCCACACTTATTTTGTAATCTGATAATTCGTCTACTAATAACCAGCATAAAAGGACAAAAAGCATCCTAGTATCTTAAGGGGGTGGTGCTTGTTTTTGGTCTATATATTTATGTATCAATTTATTGTTTAGTTTCCTCGCTAGACCTCCATCAAACTTTAAAAAAATACCCCCTACACCCCCTTTCAAGATACATTTATGAATTTTTCGGTAAAAAAAAAAAATCCCAGCCAAAGGCCGGTTCCTTCTAAAATTACAGGCTCACTATCGCTCGCCAGGAAAAAAAATGACACCTAAATGGCAGGGAAAGTCTTAATATTGACAAAGAAACGAAGCGAAAGGTATCAAAATCGCCTTGTGCCGCCGTAGTATGACACTTGGTTATAATAATTCCATTGGGTACTTCAATCTCTTACGGAAGAAAATGCCACTCTCTCTTCATTCAAATCAAATAATAGCTATAGTTTATTCACTGTAAGTAGGTCAGAAATCATGACCTCTAACTTCTGTAACTCAAAAACGATTAGAGTAATCGAGCTAATATGTCTACCATTTGGGAAGAGTCAGTCAAGGAATAGATGGGGAAATATACAGCCAATATTTTGCTATAGCCGTTTTTGAGTTACAGAGGTTATATGAGGTCATGATTGCTCGCCTACTTAAGTCGGTATCACACGAAAGCTTTTATAGTCAACATTCGATTATCAACATTTATCTGGTAACATTTCTGGAATATTTTGAACTGGTATCAGAAACTAGACTGATGATAGATTAATTTAGCTAACAGAAATATGTTAGACGTTTAACTCATAAGCTGCCAGATCAGTGTTGAGTATAAATGTTGAGGGAAAAAGCGCTCGTGTGATACCGTCTTTACAGCGAATAGACTATAGCTGTGACGTCACCTGGAACATCTCAATTATGCAGTACTATTTTATTTCTAGCAACCCACCCTCTCCCCTCACCACGTCCTCCACTCTATTTTCTTCCAATCTCATCCCTTCAAGCCCCCTTTAAGGGAGCCCACCTCGCTTTTTTGTTTTCTCTTTCTCTCCCTCTCTCTTTGGCTTGTATCCATTCGGCCCCATTCAGCCTACTGTTTTAAGACGTTTATCCCCATCCAGGTGTCAATATTTTCCTGGCGAGTGGTAGCGAGCCAGCATATAATATATATTTTTGTTTTGACAGCAAGCTAAATTTGTAAATTTTTTGATAGAAACATTTCTCCGGCGAAGCCGAATTTCTCCATACGATGCTGGCTCGCTATCGCTCGCCAGTAAGAAATCGACACCTGGATGGGGATAAACGTCTTAAAACAGTTGGCTGAATGGGGCCGAATGGATACAAGCCAGGGGAAGAGGGAGAAGGAGAGAATGATAAAAAAAAAACCCGGTGACCCCCCTTAATACCTCTCCACTACACTTAAGAACATAAGAACATAAGAACATAAGAACATAAGAACATGTTCCTTTATTATTCTTGTATAACCTCTAGTGGCTTAACATTTAACATTTTATCTTGTGGATCGATCATTCTATACCTTATGTAACTAAACCATCAAGTTTAAATCACGTTGAATTTCATCATACATTCTTATGTGACAGTCCTTGCCTTCTCCAGTTGTACATTTTGTTTTCTATTCATTCTAATTTTAACCACCACTTATCGTCCTACATTAAAACAAACAAACCATGAAAAACACCAATACTTACTGTAAATACATTATATATGTTTGGCAAAGTTAAGGGGGTGACCTGTTTTTGTTCTGTCCTGTTCTATCTTTCTCTGCCTTGTTCCCATTTGGCCCCATTCAGCCTACTGTTTTAAGATGTCTATCCCCATCCAGGTGTCAATTGTTTACTGGTGAGCGGTAGCGAGCCAGCATATTTTTTATTTTTGTTTGACAGCAGGCTAAATTTGTACATTTTTCGATAGAAAAATTTCTCCGGCGAAGCCGGATTTCTTCATATAATGCTGACTCGCTATCGCTCGCCAGGAAGAAATCGACACCTAGAGGGGATAAACGTCTTAAAATAGTTGGCTGAATGGGGCCGAATGGATACAAGCCCGAGAAAGAGAGAAAAGGAGAGAAATAACAAAAAGCAGGTCACCCCCCTTAAGGGGACAGTGGCTAATATTGGGGGTCTAATTATTTATATATTCGTAATGTTTTCTCATTTATAGTCCATTCAATAATAATAGGCCGGAAAATTAAAAACTGACCTCGATAACTAAAAACAAAGCGACTAAAGTAATCGAGCTAATATTTCTAACATTTGGGTAGAGTCAACCAGGGAGGAGATGTGAACTTTTACAACCGAATACCTAAAACTGTTTTGTTTTTTTGTTTTTTGAGTTACAGAGGTTAGGAGTCAAAATGTCTGTCCTACCTATAATGAACCGAGTATATATATGGTATCGTTCTTTTGTTGTATTGTGCTACCCGATATTATTAACGTCAGATCTCTCCCACCTTCCCTTCCTTCCTTCCTTCTATACTTCCGTCCTATTCTGTACCTTCACCGCCCCCCACGCCCCGCCACCCCCCAAAAGTATGCCTTCGCTGCTGCCTGTCTCTATTGATCATGGTGTGTGTGTGTGTGTGTGAGAGAGAGAGAGAGAGAGAGAGAGAGAGAGAGAGAGAGAGAGAGAGAGAGAGAGAGAGAGAGAGAGAGAGAGAGAGAGAGAGAGAGAGAGAGGAGAGGAGAGAGAGAGAGAGAGAGAGAGAGAGAGAGAGAGAGAGAGAGAGAGAGAGAGAGAGAGAGAGAGAGAGAGAGAGAGAGAGAGGGAGAGAGAGAGAGAGAGAATGTTGATATCCAATTATATTTTGTATGTTTCCATACCAAGAACCAATTTTCTTCGAATTACCAATGCATGTAGTGTATACACTATATATATATATATAATTTAAACAAAAAGTGTGTATGTACACACGGCATGTTCATACATGGGCTTCTGTTTGTATATATCCTCTTTATCTATTAATTTACATGTATTCATGCAAGAGTGGACACAGAGGAGCCACACACACACACACACACACACACACACACACACACACACACACACACACACACACACACACACACACACACACACACACACACACACATCCCTCACGCACCTCCACTCTGATTAAATTCCACTCCGTATTTGTGAAGCTGGGCAGACTCCACCTCTCCACCTGCCTCTGTTTGTGTCATGTGTGATGTGTTGTGTGCTTTGTGGTGTAGTGTGGTGTGTGTGTGTGATGTGTTGTGTGCTTTGTGGTGTGGTGTGTGTGTGTGATGTGTTGTGTGCTTTGTGTGGTGGTGTGGTGTGGTGTGTGTGTGTGTGATATGGTGTGTGTGTGTGATATGGTGTGTGTGTGTGATGTGTTGTGTGCTTTCTGGTGTGGTGTGTGTGATGTGTTGTGTGCTTTGTGTTGTGGTGTGTGTGTGATGTGTTGTGTGTTTTGTGTTGTGGTGTGGTGTGTGTGATGTGTTGTGTGCTTTATGTTGTGGTGTGTTGTGATGTGGTGTGTGCTTTGTGTATGATGTGTTGTGTTGTGGTGTGTGATGTGTTGGGTACTTTGTGTTGTGGTGTGGTGTGTGTGTGATGCGTTGTGTGCTTTGTGTTGTGGTGTGGTGTGTGTGTGATGCGTTGTGTGCTTTGTGTTGTGGTGTGGTGTGTGTGTGATGCGTTGTGTGCTTTGTGTTGTGGTGTGGTGTGTGTGTGTTGTGCTGTGTATGCTGTATTGTGTGTTGTATTGTGATGTGTGCTGCACGTTTTGGTGTGGTGTATAATGTGCTTTGCGTTTTGGTGTGGTGTGTGTGTGCGTTGTTGTGCATTGTAGTGTGGTGTGTGTACTGTGTGTGGTGCTTCGTGTGTGCTGTGGTGTGGTTTGTGTACTATGTGTTATGATGTGTGTACTGTGTGTGGTTTGGATGTTACTTTGTGTGATGATATCTTTACAACAAAATAAACGGAAGAAATATGAGGATAGAACTTACTATATTGTGTAAAACAACTACACACACACACACACACACACACACACACACACACACACACACACACATACCTCAGGCTAAGTAACTGTGAACAATAAATAGTTATTCGGAAATACAATCAGTCATGTCACTTATTGAAAATTAATAATAATAACAATCTATCTATTTCATAATTAAAATATTAAAATAATGGATCGCTCAATTTTTCTTACAGTATCCTACAATACTAATGGATTAAAATTAACAAGTGTAAAATTGAATGCTTCAGATAACATGGATCAATCTAAGATAAAGTGTTGCTATCTCATACAGTTCAATTTTATGCAGTAAAGTCTACGAGCACGAAATATGTTAATATATACCGTTGAAGACTGGGTAAATCAAATATTAAGCTCACGATTTTTATATAATGTGATACTAGAACAGTATAATCCATGTACGCGAAATTAATTATCTGTACAAATATCTGATGTAAAAGCACGAATAAGTGGGAAGTGTCACACTAATATCTAAGCAATATCTAAGCAATATCTAAGCAAAATGGACAGAAAGCAAACGTCATAGGTCCTAGGAAAGCAAGGCGTGTCTTCCCAGCGTTGGGAAATAAATTCAAATTACTTTCTCTTTCTGTATACGAATTACAAGTTACTGGTTGTAAGACTGGAATAATAAATTATCATTACTATACTGAAATTAAAAGATTTACTGCTGGCAGGATCGGTATGATGGTTTGTAAATCTTAGGTAAACCGTATATAGTAGAATACCTAGGGGTCAACGCAGAGGCAAACACCAAGTCATAAATAACTGAAAAAACCACCTTCGTCTTGTAACAATCTTATTAAACAGTTTAGTTTAGTTGCGTGTTTTTAATAGTATTGCCATGTCTGTTCTTTTGACTATCTATCCACCAGGCGAAGGATAGAAGTATGGATCCAGTCAAGCCAATATTGTCACCATCCATCATTACACACTCACCACCACTGTCTCCACAACCATCATCTTTATCCTTACTATAACAACCATTATCATTAACACTACATGTTATGTTCAGTATAGTCAGTAAGGGAAGGTGTGCTGGAGTGGTTTTGCTACTGATCTTAAAGACTCGGGTTCAAATGCCGATGTGTCAATGGGAATATATTATTAGGTTGGAATGTGTGCTAAACTTAGTTTAAGTACCTTACCATAGCATTGTTTGAACATTGCCATATTTCAAATATGCTATGGGAGCAGTGCCTACTGCATAACAAAACTTAAAAGGTGGTGTTTAGTAGAGATAGAGGTGTTTGAGATTGTGAGATACGACAACGAGACAATGGCGATGCAGCTTGAGACGTTAGAGTTGCAACGGGACACAAGGAGGCCTACGAATTTAAGATCACAAACGGTCTCGATATCTCACTCGGACTCTGGAACAAGATACTCCTGACTTCACTGTGTTCAGAGTTAAATCTACAGGCTGCAACCCTATGTCTGGAGGTAGAGTTGGAACATGGACAAAAAATCAACACCGTCATGGACACTATAAGCCACCTTCACACCAATGCGATGCGCCGCTACGCTCTTACCCGATGTAAAAACGGTGCTTGGTCAGGGACAAATATACGAGACGAGTGGCGACCAATTTGTCGCAGGTCGGGCTGGGCTTGTAGCATGGTCCGAGGCCTGTTGGTTGCGCATTAGTTGCGATATTGTTGCGACTGAGGGGACCCTATTTTGACCATTGCAAGAATTCCTATATCAATGTTTTTTTGCTCTACGACATTGGCTGCGCCCTTAACAACATACCCCAAAACTCCCGCAGCGAAGGTGATACGTCACTGCGTCGTGCTCTAAGACCGATGCGAGCCAGGTACGCGGACATTGTGACGTTCCTCGAAGGGGATATAATTATATGGAACACCTGGCAGGTGTTCAACTGCTGTTCCCGTCCAAGCACTGTTCCACACGCATGTACGCCGCCACTGTCATGGAACCCTACGACCCAACATTATGAAGTGAACGCGGGGATTGTTGCAACTATGTCCCCGATACAATCATAACCTGCCACATGCATGCTGATGTGCCACCCTGCAACTATTGCAGCAACGTGTCAGGGTTTGGCTTAATATGGAGGCAACCCGATCCCAGTGGCCTTTGTGATGGTCGAAGGGATACGTGATCTATGGCTACCTAGGCAACCAGCACTGTAATCAAAGTCGCAACTAACGCCCCGATGATAGAAATACGTGCCCCGTTGGTCACAATGACTAGAGCCCTTGTCACACATACGATTTTTTTTATTCCGACAGCCACCGATTTCGCCAAAAAAATATATAGGAATATTTCAAAATTGGAAAAGGTCGGGATAATACAAGGTTTTGGTCCCGACTGTCCCAAATTTTACAATATTAAAATTTATTTTCGGCAACATCGGGGGCAATCGGGAGTAAATCTCATGTCCCGTGGGTCGCTGTCTTCAAAATAACAGTGCGTTCGTTACTTTATGTTCCGCGCGTGTTGTGACCCTCTGGGCGGTTGTTGCAACCTTTCAGGCGTGATTTGCGTCAATCGGGGCGTTCGTTGCAACAGCAACATGATATCGCAGAGGTCTGGGAACCGCTGCACTAATGGTCTGCATGCTCAAAGTAATCACAGTCTGGCATGACCCACCATGATGATCTGCTTAATATTACCATCAATGTGAACACGACCAAACCCACGATTATCAAAACAACAATATCAACATTACCACATCCACACTACCACCTCTCTATCACTACTGCCCCGATCACAACTACAACACTATCCCCAACATCCCCTATACCACCACACTACCACCAACACTCCTCCACACCACACTACCGCCAACATTCCTTTCTCCACCTCATCACACCACCACCACAAACAACAACTCTTCTCTCTCCACCACACCTCCACAGTCATCACCAACAGTCCTTTCTTCACCACCTCCACCACATCACACACCACCACCACCACCACCACCATCAAAATAATTTCCCCAACTTACGACCGACAGGATTTCCCGATTTTCGAGTTGGGCGCCTTACGGGAGATTTTTTTTTTTATCGATCTATTTCCTCTCACTCTCTTTTTTTCCGTCCTTAAGTTTTCTGGCCAGCGGAGAAAGAGCCCGGATATAAACTTTTGGACGGCAAAAGAGGTATATAAAGTCAATAGCCAGCCCTAGTTACTATTCTGAAGAAGGAGTGATTAGGCTTCGATACGGGAGAGAGATAACATGAGAAGCAACTACGCTTCGCTTCTACGTAGTAGTACGATGAATGAAGAATACCTCGTTGGAGAAGAACATATATATATTGCCTGACGCCGTGATCCCCGAAGGGGTGGCCACGAACGAACCGCCCCCATGCACCTCTGTTCCCAGTCAGTCGACGCCCCTCTTCCCAACCAACACCGCCTTCATCCATATACTTCCTCACTCCATCCTTCCACCTCTCCTTCGGTGCACCTCTCCCTCTCTGTCCTTCCACCTAGCTCTCGTACACCCTCTTAGTCATTCTCCTGCTTTCCATATATATATATATATATATATATATATATATATATATATATATATATATATATATATATATATATACGCTGATATGCACCAGTATGGTTAATTTGCTTAAAGGTAGAGTATATTAGGTGACAATTTTTTTTTATATAAGTTAATTCGAGGGCTACCGGACCAAAATGGGCGAAAAATAAAGTTGCCATAAATAATCGCTGGTGTGAAGCCACATACTATACCACCTGTTACGTTGTTGTATTACTTAAGGGAGCCCACCTCGCTTCTTTTCTCTTTCTCTCCCTCTCTTTAGCTTGTATCCATTCGGCCCCATTCAGCCTACTGTTTTAAGACGTTTACCCCCATCCAGGTGTCAATAATTTCCTGGCGAGCGGTAGCGAGCCACCATATATATATTTTTTGGTTTGACAGCAAGTTAAATTTGTACATTTTTCGATAGAAACAAATTCTCCATACAATGCTGGTTCTCTATCGCTCGCCAGGAAGATATCGACACCTGGATGGGGATAAACGTCTTAAAACAGTTGGCTGAATGGGGCCGAATGGATACAAGCCAGGGAAAGAAAGAAAAGTAGAGAAAGATCCAAAAAAAGCCGGTGACCCCCTTAACCCTCTCAGTAGCCACTGAAGCATTTATTTTCTGTTTTCTGGCTATTATTAGACGATCTTATTCAGATTAGGAAGGTTATATGGACGTTAGAGGGTTAATTGAGATAGGCTGTACCCTCCTAATTCCTACAGATCATTCCTAAACTGTATAAAATCGCTTAATGATAGTCTGAATAAACTATCAAAATGCGTCATAATCTTCAAAGGGTGAACTAGGAGGACAAAGGGGGAAACATCCTTTATATACGAATTCTGCCTCCTAAAGTAACCAATAAATAGTTAATCAGATAAGTTTCCGATATCAATGCAAAACAGTTATCAGAGTCGATCTTATGTTGCAGAAAAACGCGCTCTTCTGAATATCCGTTATATATTTACTCCACCGTGTGTGTGTGTGTGTGTGAGTGGGTGAGTGAGTGAGTAAATGGGTGTGTGAGTGAGTGAGTGTGGTGTGTGGAGTGAGTGAGTGAGTGAGTGAGTGAGTGAGTGAGTGAGTGAGTGAGTGAGTGAGTGAGTGAGTGAGTGAGTGTGTGTGTGTGTGTGTGTGTGTGTGTGTGTGTGTGTGTGTGTGTGTGTGTGTGTGTGTGTGTGTGTGTATGTGTGTGTGTGTGTGTGTGTGTGTGTGTGTGTGTGTGTGTGTGTGTGTGTGTGTGTGTGTGTGGCTAATCAGACCTGGCAGCCCCACCACCTAAATCCCACCCAACAGCAACTTAATTGGAACCGTGTTGACACTAATTTGAGTAAGACAAAAATTTGGCTTTCAATTACACTCTTGAAAATTGGTTTGTGAGCCAATTACCGAAAGTGGATGGACAGGTGCGACAGACAGACAGACATAACAGGTAAGACATTTGGGACAGACAGACATACAGGGCAGGTGAGGAAGACAGACAGGGCAGGTGAAACAGAAAGGCAGACAGACAGGGCAGGTGTGACAGACAGACTAACAGACATAACATGTAAAACAGACAGGAAATGACAGGTGAGACAGACAAAGAGGTCAGGTGAGACAGACAGGGCAGGTGAGACAAAAAAGACAGATGAAACAGACAGGACAAGTGATACAGACAGACAGGGCAGGTGAGAGAAAGAGGACAAGTGAGACAGACAGACAGGACAGGTGAAACAGACAGAGAGGACAGATGAGACAAACAGACCTATATGATAGGTGAGACAGACAAACAGAGAGGACAGATGAGACAGACAGGACAGGTGAAACAGACAGACAAACAGGACAGGTGAGACAGACAGAGAGGACTGACTGAATGAGAGGGCAGGTGAGACAGACAGACAGGTGAGACAGACAGAGAGAACAAGTGAGACAGACTGAGAGGACAGGTGAGACAGACAGGACAAGTGAGACAGACAAACAAACAGACAGACATATTGACAGGACAGGACAGACAGGACAAGTGAGACAGACAGGACAGGTGAGATAAACAGACAGACAGCCAGAAAAAACAGGTGAGACAGACTGAGAGGACAGGTGAGACAGACAGATAGATAGACAGACATACAGAAAGGACAGGTGAGACAGGCTAGGTACCGTGATAGCCACCTACCAGCTCCAACCTATGATGCCGTGCCAGGCCACCATACACCCCCACGATATTTGTGGTGATTGTAGTGATTCACATAATTGTCGCTGGCATACGGATATGGGTAGCATTTTTTTTTTTTTTTTTTTTTTGGTTACTGTGGCAGAAATGTTTGTGGTAGGAATGGTTGTGGAAGGTGGGGTATTGATTTGGTGATAGTATGGTTGTGCTGTTGAGGGGGTGGGTTTGGTTGTGGTAGTGGTTGTGGTGGGGAGATTGTAGTACTCATAAATATTCGTGGACCTCACCTGTTTCAAATTATGGAAGTACATATTATCTGGAAACGATTTTATGAATATATTTTTCTATACATCAACTCCAAAAGTATTACTAGTTATTGATAAAAGCAGGTCACCCTCCTTAATATTGACTATGCAAAGCAGCGTTACCAATTTCTGCCAGGTTAGCTTGAACACACTAAAATTCAATATGTTTCCGCTTATATATGATATAGCATTTCTTTATCAAAACACAAAATATAGGTCTAGTTAACCCCTTGAGGATTATGACACGTTTTGGCAGTTTATTCTAGTTAACAATAGCCGGTGTTAAATAGATTAGGAAGGGTATATGGAAGTCAGAGGGCTAATTGAGACAGTCTTTTCCCATTGAATTCCCACAGATCCTTCCGAAGCCCTATAAAATCGACTAATGATAGCCATAATAAACAGTCAATATGCGTCATGATCCTCAAAGGAGTAAGTTCTATTCTACGCTTCACGTCTTGGCAAATTTACCCTTTCAGGCTTATGACGCATTCTGACAGTTTATTCTGGCTATTATTAGGCGATTTTATACAACTTAGGAAGGATCTGTGGGAATTAAAAGGGTGAAGACTATCTCATTTAAGCCTCTCTGACTTCCTTCTTAATCTGAAAAAAATAACGTAAAATAATAACCAGAACAAAACACTCAATTAGGGCTTAAACAACATCCCTTATTAACCCCTTCTGTACCGTCGACGCCTTTTAAAATATATTCTTGCTATATTTAGACGATTTTGTAGAGTTTAAGAAGAATCTGTGGTAGTAAAAAGGGTTCGAGTGCGGTAGTTCGAAGCCTGTTAATTGCTGGAGGCCCTATTTTTAACCCCTTTTGTACCGAGGGCGTCTCTATAACTGTATTCTGTCTACTATTAGACGATATTATTCAGTTTATATAACTAACAGGCTTCAAACTGTCTTATTCAACATTTGTTTTACAGCCACAGATCCTTCATAGGCTCCTCAAAATCGTGTAAATATAGGTAGAGTAATATTAGAAATACGTTGTCGGTACAGAAGGGGTTAATATGAATCGTGACTGACATAAACTCGAATTCTGATAACCCTTTCTGTACCGGTGACGTCTTTTTCAAATTATTCTAGCTACTATTAGACGATTTTATTGAGTTTAAAAGGGGCCTCCAGCAATTAACACGTTTCAAACTATCTCGCTTAACCCCTTTTACTACCAAAGATCCTTCTTAAACTGCACAAAAATCGTGTAAATAGAGCTAGAATATAAAGGAACAGACGTCGCCGGTACAGTAAGGGTTAACTTGGTCGATCGACTAGGGTTTCGGCTGTTACATGAGCATCTGAGAAGCGAAATTAACTATACTTGATAGTGACCTGAGTGAAGATCTAGGTTACTAAATAAGGTGAAATAAACTCAATTCATTGTTTCTCTTCAACCAAACGCAGTAGGAGTACCGTTATCGACCCGATTAATATACAGTATATATATATATATATATATATATATTGGTATTTAACAGCTGTCAGTAATATAACACCCACCAACACAAATTATTGCTAAAGAGCACATTTTGTGTAAATAAAATAGCATAATAAAAATAAAATAACTGCAACAGATATGTCTGTTGGCAGCTGAACATGCAACACAATATATTTTGTGTTCTATGTCGATGAGGGAGACAAAAGGCAGAACTGTCTGTGAGAGTGCCTACCCCAGTTGAAAGAGTGACAAGGCTAAAATCAAGGAATGTTCGAGCCAAAATGCCTGGACACACGGAGTTTGAAGCAATTTATGTCATAGGATGAGGGGAAGATGGATTCAGGGAGAGAGTTCCAGAGCTCAGCTGTTGAATAGAAGATGCATATATGTAAAGGAACCAGCAGAAAAAAAAAATGAAAAATATATATGTAAAACAGGAGAGGGGCAACAAAAGAAAACGAAGGCGTTTAAAAATATAGTACATGAATATACATAAAGATAAAATGAATGAAAATACAGAGAGGAAAGTGAGAAAATCTATATACGCAACATGAATACGAGCTGCTGTAAAAGAGAACGGAATTAAAGTACAAATGTAGGGGAGACGCTTGTAAATTGAAGATGAAAGCTGAAGGGGAGACTGAGGGAGAGATGGAGTGACAGAACTGAGTGATGTGTCTGTGTGTGTATGTGAGAGGAGAGAGAGAGAGAGAGAGAGGTAGTGTGATGAGGTAGTGTTAAATGGGGAAGAAGATAGCCCCCTCAGTAAGATGACATTATATATTAATCTATGTCATATAAGAATTTAGACAGCAGCTTATAGTCAAGGTATTTTAAATATCTCAAATAACTATTTCAATACAAACATGTTATGTATTCATGTAGGCTATGTTAGATATAGCTCTAGACGGTTCATTAAATATCTCAAATAACTATTTCAATACAAACATGTTATGTATTCATGTAGGCTATGTTAGATATAGCTCTAGACGGTTCATTAACCCTTTGAAGATTATGCCGCATTATGACAGTTTTGTCTGGCTATCATTAGACGATTTTATACATTTTAGGAATAATATGTGGGAATAAACAGGGTGAAGACAATCTCAATTAACCCTCTGACTTCCATATTGTGTTATAATTTGTGCATGCTATATTAATATATTGAGTTTTGATTAATTAAATGTTTCGAGCATTTTTATTATCTGTCCCGTCTCCCGACTCTCATTCAAGCTAAATTTATACACTAATGATAGAGAAATTTCTTGGCCTAAGGACAAAAGATTTCAGACAAGCAATCGTTCTTCAGGAAATAATTGCATCTGCTTAGAGCGACAAGTCTTATAGTAGCCATTAGCTTATAGTAACTCTATTAATATGGAGCGAAGCGTTTTATATCGCCAAATTAATGGGGAGAAAACGGAGGACTTCCAGAACAACACCCACGGGTAAACAGTTAAAAAATAATAGATGAGTCTCAAACATAAGTTAAGGAAGAGATGTCAGATGCAGATGAAAGAAAATTAATGGCTAGAAAGTGATGAGATTGACTATTTTATATATATATATATATATAAGGTTGAAATAGGAAAGGTGAAGGGGTGAGTTGTGGGGCGGGAAATTATATGCAACAGGTGGCGACTAACTCTGTAAAGTAAACACCGGAACTCTCTCCCTCAATCTGTCTTCCCCTCATCCTATGACTTAGACTGTTTCAAGCTCCATGTGTCCAGGCATTTTTACTCTAACGCATCTTGAATCTGGCAATCTATCAGTCTTTCAACTTTGGGTGGGAGGACACTTGCTACAGTGAGCTTTGCCGTATGTCTCTTTCACACACATAATAACAAAATATACAGAAACAAATAGATGATGGGTGGGTGATAACAAGAGAAGACAGATGGCAGAGATAAGGAATTGGAAATGTAAGTGAGAAAGAATCTTTATGGGTGAGAGAATCTTTATGGGTGAGAGAATCTTTATGGGTGAGAGAAAGGTCTATACAAATGGTAAAACTTTTTCAATCTTGGTTATGGGTTTGATGTAAGGTAAACTCGGTGAAGGCTAAGGTGGCCTACGAGAGAAGCAGTAAATGTCACGGGAGATTTAGTAACAGTAATACGTGAAATAATAAACTCCCCGCCGTCTTGGAGCTAATTACAACAACTGATAATCCAAACCACTGACATTGCTATTCAATGAATCCTTGCAGTCTGGGACTATGCCTGATCAGTGGAAGCTAGCCAACGTAACACCGATATTCAAAAAAGGCAGCAAATCCCTACCCAGTAACTATCGTCTAATTAGCTTAACCTCAATTGTATGTAAAATGCTAGAAACGGTCATAAGAGACAGACTCGTAAATCACTTAGAGGCAAATAATTTACTTAAAGATACTCAACACGGCTTTCGTAAAAAACGTTCCTGTTTAACAAACCTCTTAGACTTCTTCCACGATATCCTCAACCTCTACGATGAGAGTAAAGCTGTAGATATTATATACCTTGATTTTCAAAAGGCCTTTGACAAAGTTCCCCACAAACGTTTACTGCTAAAACTAAAAGCGCATGGAATACAAGACGGTGTGTTGAAATGGATAGAAAATTGGCTCAGCGACAGAAAGCAAAGAGTAGTCATAAACGGTAAGGCATCTAAATGGACCAATGTAAGTAGCGGGGTACCCAGGGATCGGTACTAGGACCAATTATCTTTCTAATTTACATCAACGACATAGATGAGGGTCTCACCTGTACAATCTCAAAATTTGCTGACGATATAAAAATTGCAAATAGCGTACTCTCAAAAGAACAAGTTGAAGATATGCAACACAATCTAGATAAATTGTCATGTTGGGCCCAAATTTGGCAAATGAGTTTCAATGCGGATAAATGTAAAGTACTACATATCGGATACCTAAATGAGAAAGCAAACTATTCGATGAATGGCACTCAGCTTAAGAATGTAAACAGAGAAACCGATCTGGGAGTAACAATATCGAGTAACCTAAAACCGAGTCAACAATGTCCAGTTGTTAAGAAGGCAAACAAAATAATTGGCTTTATAGGCAGGTCATTTGAGCATAAATCCAAAGAAGTTATCCTAACCCTTTACAATTCCTTAGTCCGCCCTCTTCTGGAATACTGCGTTCAATCCTGGTGCCCTTATTACCAAAAAGATATAAACAAGCTAGAACGAGTTCAACGTAGAGTTACCAAAATTATACCTAGCCTAAAGAATAAACCATACGAAGAGCGTCTTAGAGAATTAAATCTATTTCCTTTAACCCAGCGCAGATTAAGAGGTGACTTAATTCAAGTGTTCAAAATCATCAAAGGCATCAACAATATGAACTGTAGTAAGTACTTCACTATCGACCAATCTAATTACACTCGGGGAAACGGTTGCAAAATTATTGGTAAATCTTTTAACTCACACGAATCTAAGAATTTCTTCTTCAATCGAGTTGTCAACTTGTGGAATGGGCTTCCCCGAGACGTTATAGACTGCAGCACCGTTGATTCATTTAAACTCCGCTTAGACAAATATCTCGCATCAAACCCGCGACTGACTGCGTTTGTAAATGAATAACTTTATTTTATCCCCCCCTCAGTTACTAACCCATCTGTCTCCTACTAACTTCCTAATCCTGCCACGGACATTAGTTCCAGGGCAGTAGTTCCCTTTCCAATGTTCCCTTACCCACTCTAAACCACTGTTTGGACACTTGATCCTCAGTGTTTTGGAGGACAAGCAGCCTAGAAGGGTCACTAGACCTGTTGTTGCTTGATTTCCTTTGTACTCCTTTGATATATCATATAATAGTTGGCTTTCTTGGTTCTTGAACGTGATTACACTAATATATTGTTCGATAATGTAAATTAGTGGGTATGTAGGATAGTACATATGAAAGAACAATGGTGAGGAACTGAAGTGAGGTGTGAGGAGAATGTTAAGGGTGAGGGTCACACGTAAAGTAACATGATGGGACATAATAGTGAAGGCGGAAGACAGGAGGGAGAGAGGCGAGCGGGGGTGGGGTTATGATGGTGGTGGTAGGGGGGGTGGGGGGTTATAGGGAAGAGGTAGGGAGGGGGGAGCGAGAGGATGTGGGGGAAGACTGGAGGGAGAGAGGTGGGCGGGGGTCGGGTTATGATGGTGATGATGATGGTGGTGGTAGTGGGGGGGGGGGGGGGTTATAGGGAAGAGGTAGAGAGGGGGGAGCCAGAGGATGTGGGTGGAAGCCTGGTGAATCCATTATATGGGTGAGGGATAATGAGGGCTCAGGATCAAAGTGAACCTATTACAAGGGTGAGAGATGGTGATGAGAGGGAAGGGTAGAACGATGAATCTATTAACCCTTTGAGTACCAGCGACGTGTGTTGCATTATATTCTAGCTATATTTAGACGATATTATGCAGCTTAGGAAGGATCTGTGGTAGTTAAAAGGGTTGGTTGAGATCATTTGAAGACTTATTATTGCTAGAGATCCTTCCCAAGCTGAATAAAAACGTCTAATAATTGCCAGCATATGCTAAAAAGGACGTCCCTGGTACTGAATGAGTTAAAAGGGTGAGGGGTGATGAGGGAAGGGTGTTGTGGTGAATCCATTACATGAGTGAGGGATGGTGATGGAAGGATAGAGTGATGAATCTATTACAAGAGTGAGGGATGGTGATGATGGAAGGATAGAGTGATGAATCTATTACAAGAGTGAGGGATGGTGATGGAAGGATAGAGTGATGAATCTATTACAAGAGTGAGGGATGGTGATGATGGAAGGATAGAGTGATGAATCTATTACAAGAATGAGGGATGGTGATGATGGAAGGATAGAGTGATGAATCTATTACAAGAGTGAGGGATGGTTATGATGGAAGGATAGAGTGGTGAATCTATTACAAGAGTGAAGGATGGTGATGATGGAAGGATAGAGTGATGAATATATTACAAGAGTGAGGGATGGTGATGATGGAGGATAGAGTGATGAATCTATTACAAGAGTGAAGGATGGTGATGGAAGGATAGAGTGGTGAATATATTATAAGAGTGAGGGATGGTGATGACAGGAAAGATAGAGTGATTAATCTATTACAAGAGTGAGGGATGGTGATGATGGAAGGATAGAGTGGTGAATCTATTACAAGAGTGAAGGATGGTGATGATGGAAGGATAGAGTGGTGAATATATTACAAGAGTGAGGGATGGTGATGATGGAAGGATAGAGTGGTGAATCAAGAGTGAAGGATGGTGATGATGGAAGGATAGAGTGGTGAATATATTACAAGAGTGAGGGATGGTGATGATGGAAGGACAGAGTGGTGAATCAAGAGTGAGGGATGGTGATGATGGAAGGATAGAGTGGTGAATATATTAGAAGAGTGAGGGATGGTGATGATGGAAGGATAGAGTGATGAATCAAGAGTGAGGGATGGTGATGATGGAAGGATAGTGGTGAATCAAGAGTGAAGGATGGTGATGAAGGAAGGATAGAGTGGTGAATATTATAACAAGAGTGAGGGATGGTGATGATGGAAGGATAGAGTGATGAATATATTATAAGAGTGAAGGATGGTGATGATGGAAGGATAGAGTGGTGAATATATTACAAGAGTGAAGGATGGTGATGATGGAAGGATAGAGTGGTGAATATATTACAAAAGTGAGGGATGGTGATGATGGAATGATAGAGTGATGAATATATTATAAGAGTGAAGGATGGTGATGATGGAAGGATAGAGTGGTGAATATATTACAAGAGTGAGGGATGGTGATGATGGAAGGATAGAGTGGTGAATATATTACAAGAGTGAAGGATGGTGATGATGGAAGGTTAGAGTGGTGAATATATTACAAGAGTGAAGGATGGTGATGATGGAAGGATAGAGTGGTGAATATATTACAAGAGTGAGGGATGGTGATGATGGAAGGATAGAGTGGTGAATATATTACAAGAGTGAGGGATGGTGATGATGGAAGGATAGAGTGGTGAATCAAGAGTGAAGGATGGTGATGATGGAAGGATATAGTGGTGAATATATTACAAGAGTGAGGGATGGTGATGATGGAAGGATAGAGTGGTGAATATATTACAAGAGTGAGGGATGGTGATTATGGAAGGATAGAGTGGTGAATCAAGAGTGAAGGATGGTGATGATGTAAGGATAGAGTGATTAATCAAGAGTGAGGGATGGTGATGATGGAAGGATAGAGTGGTGAATATATTACAAGAGTGAAGGATGGTGATGATGGAAGGATAGAGTGGTGAATATATTACAAGAGTGAGGGATGGTGATGATGGAAGGATAGAGTGGTGAATCAAGAGTGAGGGATGGTGATGATGGAAGGATAGAGTGGTGAATATATTACAAGAGTGAGGGATGGTGATGATGGAAGGATAGAGTGGTGAATCAAGAGTGAGGGATGGTGATGATGGAAGGATAGAGTGATGAATATATTATAAGAGTGAAGGATGGTGATGATGGAAGGATAGAGTGGTGAATATATTACAAGAGTGAAGGATGGTGATGATGGAAGGATAGAGTGGTGAATATATTACAAGAGTGATGATGGAAGGATAGAGTGAAGGATGGTGATGATGGAAGGATAGAGTGATGAATATATTATAAGAGTGAAGGATGGTGATGATGGAAGGATAGAGTGGTGAATATATTACAAGAGTGAGGGATGGTGATGACGGAAGGATAGAGTGATGAATCAAGAGTGAAGGATGGTGATGATGGAAGGATAGAGTGATGAATATATTATAAGAGTGAAGGATGGTGATGATGGAAGGATAGAGTGGTGAATCTATTACAAGAGTGAGGGATGGTGATGATGGAAGGATAGAGTGGTGAATCAAGAGTGAGGGATGGTGATGATGGAAGGATAGAGTGATGAATATATTACAAGAGTGAAGGATGGTGATGATGGAAGGATAGTGATGAATATAATTATTACAAGAGTGAGGGATGGTGATGATGGAAGGATAGAGTGATGAATCAAGAGTGAAGGATGGTGATGATGGAAGGACAGAGTGGTGAATATATTACAAGAGTGAGGGATGGTGATGATGGAAGGATAGAGTGATGAATATATTATAAGAGTGAAGGATGGTGGTGATGGAAGGATAGAGTGGTGAATATATTACAAGAGTGAGGGATGGTGATGATGGAAGGATAGAGTGATGAATATATTATAAGAGTGAAGGATGGTGATGATGGAAGGATAGAGTGATGAATATATTACAAGAGTGAAGCATGGTGATGATGGAAGGATAGAGTGATGAATATATTATAAGAGTGAAGGATAATAAGGATGGAAGGATAGAGTGGTGAATCAAGAGTGAAGGATGGTGATGATGGAAGGATAGAGTGATGAATCTATTACAAGAGTGAAGCATGGTGATGATGGAAGGATAGAGTGATGAATATATTATAAGAGTGAAGGATGGTGATGATGGAAGGATAGAGTGATGAATATATTACAAGAGTGAAGCATGGTGATGATGGAAGGATAGAGTGGTGAATATATTATAAGAGTGAAGGATAATAAGGATGGAAGGATAGAGTGGTGAATCAAGAGTGAAGGATGGTGATGATGGAAGGATAGAGTGATGAATCTATTACAAGAGTGAAGCATGGTGATGATGGAAGGATAGAGTGATGAATCTATTACAAGAGTGAGGGATGGTGATGATGGAAGGATAGAGTGATGAATCTATTACAAGAGTGAGGGATGGTGATGATGGAAGGATAGAGTGGTGAATATATTACAAGAGTGAGGGATGGTGATGATGGAAGGATAGAGTGATGAATCTATTACAAGAGTGAAGGATGGTGATGATGGAAGGATAGTGATGAATCTATCACAAGAGTGAGGGATGGTGATGATGGAAGGATAGAGTGGTGAATATATTATAAGAGTGAGGGATGGTGATGATGGAAGGATATAGTGATGAATCTATTACAAGAGTGAAGGATGGAAGGATAGAGTAGTGAATCAAGAGTGAGGGATGGTGTGAGGGGAGGGATGGGGGTATGGGTGGAATAGGAAAGAGAGGAAAGGTTTAATGGGGTACTGATTGTTTAATGGGGTACTGATTGTTTAATGGGGTACTGATTGTTTAATGGGGTACTGATTGTTTAATGGGGTACTGATTGTTTAATGGGGTACTGATTGTTTTTTGGTCTATATTTATTTATTATTATATTTTGGAGTTTCCTCGCTAGACCTCCATCAAGCTTAGAAAAACACCCCAAGACCACCTTTCGAGATAAATGTGTACATTTTTGGTAGAAACATTTTTCGGCCAAAGGCCGGTTCCTTCCAAAATTAGAGGCTCGCTGTCGCTCGCCAGGAAAAAGTCGACACCTATAGGGCACGAAATTTCTTAATATCGACACAAAAATGAGGCGAAAGGTCTCAAAATCGCCAAACTAACGGAACGAACGTCTTAAAATCTCAAAATTAATATTCTAAACATGAGGGGGTCCATAAAAAAAGCAAGTACTACCCCTTTAAGAGGATGGGGTATGCGTGTGGTGTGATGAGGGTAGGGGAGGGGGGGGGGGGGGGTAAATGGGTGTAAGGGGAGTGAAGGGAGGGGGCTTAAGGGTGCTGACCTGTTTTTTTTCTTCTCTCCTTTTCTCTCTTTCTCTGGCTTGAATCCATTCGGCCCCATTCAGCCTACTGCTTTAAGACGTTTATCCCTATCCAGGTGTCGATTTCTTCCTGGCGAGTGATAGCGAGCCAGCATTGTAATGGGAAATCCGGCTTCGCCGGAGACATTTTTCTATCGAAAAATGTAAAAAATTTAGCCTGCTGTCAAAAACATTATTATAAATATGCTGGCTCGCTGCCGCTCGCCAGGGAAAAAAACGAAACCTGGCTGGGGATAAACGGCTTAAAACAGTAGGCTGAATAGGGTCGAATGAATACAAGCCAGAGAGAGAGGGAGACAACAAAAAAAGAGGTGGGCCCCTGTAAGTGGAGTTGAGTAGTAGTGAGTGCTTCAGGACAACACACTGAGTCAGCCAATAGTAAGCTGGATTACCTAATATAAACCGGAGACGAGTACACCTCCTCCTCCGCCCTCTACTCTCACTCTCTCTCTCTCTCTGTTTCTCTGTTTACACACATTCCTAACTTACTCTCTTCATACGCTCACTCTCTCTCTCTCTCTCTCTTGCTTGGATTGTAAGGTCTGTGTGGTCTGTATATACATGAACATCTCTCTCTCTCTCTCACTCGGATGACTAGTTCTCTTCCTTTTAGTGATTAATTTGTCCTTTTCTAACACTCTTATATCCTTAATAGGTTCTGTATCTCTTCATAATATCACTGATGTTCTCCTTTTCAACGCTATCTATTGTATCTTCAAAGCCTCATCTTCTTTCTAGTTTACCTTAAGGGAGGCCGCCTCGCTTTGTTTCTCCTTCTCTCCCTCTCTCTTTGGCTTGTATCCATTCGTCCCCATTCAGCCTACTGTTTTAAGACTTTTACCCTCAATCCAGGTGTCAATATTTTCCTGGCGAGCGGCAGCGAGCCAGCATATATGTATTTTTGTTTTGACAGTAAGCTAAATTTGTACATTTTTCGATAGAAAAATCTCTCCGGCGAAGCCGGATTTCTCCATACAATGCTGGCTCGATATCGCTCGCCAGGAAGAAATCGACATCTAGGCTAGGCTGAAATCGACAGTAGGCTGAATGGGGCCGAATGAATACAAGCCAGAGAAAGAGAGAAAAAGAGGGAAAAAAGCCGGGGACCCCCATTAACAGTTCGTTGTGTTAGCTTTAGTTTAACGATTTATCACTTCTTCCCTCAAACATTTGTTCTTCTATCTCTTCCACTCGTTCATCTGTCTCCTCTTTCACTAACCTCCTGACCTCTTTCTCAACAAACAGTGTCTTCTTTACCTTTTTCTGTTCTCGTCTACCTTAACCCCTTTAGTACCGGGGACGTCCTTTTCATTATATTCATCCTACGAAGGACCTCTAACCGTTAGAAGGCTACAGATTACCTCATTTAATCCTTTGAGCTACCACAAATCCTTCCTAAGTTGAATAAAATCGTTTAATAGCGTCCAAAATATGATGAAAAGGACGTCAACCGTATTGAAGGGGTTAACTAAGTTCGCATTTCTTCGAATATTGCATTACAATTCACCACCTATTTCTCACATGCCTTCTTTATCTGTACATTAATCTGAATAATTTCCCATCTATAATACATTTTCATTGTTCACTTTGCATGGTTCCTTTAATTTTCTCTTCAATTAGCACTAACTTTTCTCTTGCTATGTGCTCTTCCATTTTAGCACACTCGCTCCTCTCTTACATCCATTCCTTTCTCCCCTTCTCATTTTATCTTTATCTCCTCTTTCACACATTCACTTATCTCTTCTCGCCAATGTCTACCTTTCCACACTCCCTTCCTCTCTCATTTCCCTCTCACTTTTTCATTATTTTTAAATTCTCACGACCTTATTTGTTATGTGCTTTACCTTCATCAGCGCTTTCCCAACACATAACTTCACCCTTTCTCGTCCATCACCTACATTACCTCTCATATCTTCATCTTATATCTTTCTTGTAATTAATTCAAACCTATTTTTCATCCTTCTCGCTTCCCTTTTCCCCCTCTCCCTTCTCTCATATGTTAATGATCAAATTCTCACGTATTTCTCTCATTCATTACTTCCTTCTCTCAGCATATGTCAATTCTTTTACTTCACATCCTCTCCTAAATAATCAGCATCTTCTGTACTTTATATATATTATTTGATTGTTCACATACAATTGAATTATTTTGTCATACATCAATACATTTTTCTGTCTCTTCGCAATGTCACTGCTTCTTCAAAATACTTCAATATATATTAATCCCCTACCATTCTGAAGTAGTATTAGTAGTAGTGGAAAATTTACGAAGATGACACCTTCTTTTCAAAGGACTATAGGAAGATGAGGTTAAAAAATGAACAAATGCAGCTTATTCAGACATTGTAGATTGGTCTGTACCTAAATGCGCAGCCACCACAGCAATTACGAAGGCTTATTTCTAATTATGTCCATGGCACAGCTTTAGCCCCTTATGCTCTCAATATGCTGGTATGCCACATTTCTTCTGGCAAAGAACTAAATCTAAACAAGGTGAACATGTGAAGGTGCTCAAAAAAGAAAATCGAGCTATGGCAAGATAACAAGATGAACGACATACTCAGTGAAGCCAGGGCATTGCACGAGAGACAGGGCACTCGTGGGCACAACAGAGAAAACACCGAGGACGAGTCCAAGAGATTCGGTGAGCAGATGAGACAGGGTAAAGTGGCAACCGCACTACAGTCCGGTACAAAGGAGTCAGCTGGTGGATTGCTAACTATCACAAGAGAAACCATCAAACTATTAAAAGAGAAACATCCGCAACCTAGTAACTCTTGAGATTCTGAGGCAGGAGGGGGATTTTTTACCACCAAACCCAGTCATCTATGACCAAATAACAGGTGTGATGATAATGTAAAAAGGCTCTCAGGATACAAGGCATTGCAGGACCCTCAAAGGCTGGATGCAAATGGTTGGAAAATTATCCTGAGCAGCGTAGTCTTTGGAAATGCAATGATTGTCTTAAGCAGGGCCCTGGCAGCTCTTGCAAAAAATATTGCCACCACCAATTGTCTACACTTGGAGGCTTTGACAGCTTATAGTCAAATACCACTAGTCAAGAATCCAGAGTGCAGACCAGTCGGAGTTGGTGAAGTACCAAATAAGAATCATTGAAAAGAGCATAATAGATATGGTGAAAGATAATGTGACGGCCATCAATCAGGGGTAGCGGCAGGAATTAATGCAATAAGACAAATAGGTGAGCAGGATGCATGTGAAGCCATGCTGCTAGTAGTTGCATCAAATGCCTTTAACACCATCAATAGGAAGACAGCAATACATAACATCAAGGTGGAATGCCCCAGCTTTGCCACCTATGTAGAGAATACATATACACAGCCTGCAAATCTCTTCATAGTAAGCAACCATAGCTCAAAACATGGAATAGCATTGAAATCAATGGAAGGAATTACACAAGATGACCCTGTAGTAATGTCAATGTATGCATTAGATCTCTCAGTGCTGGAAACCTTAACAAGCATAGATAAAATACAAGTCAAGCAAGAGGCCTATGCAGATGATGTCACTGGAGCATTTTAAGCTTTGGTGGATCAAGTATCAAGCCAGGGCCCAGTCTATACTCATTATTAAAGTGGAACAATATGCTGCATAAGCTTTCCAAGTTAGTGAAGTGGAAGTAACAAAAGATGGATAGCATCACCTTGGGCAGGTGATCGGTACAGAAGATTTCAAGAAGCAGTACATAGCGGAAAAGGTCAGGAAGTAGGTCAAAGAAATCGAGCAACTAGTCAATATCGTAAAAGCGTAACCACAGGCTGCTTACTTGGTTTTCACACATGGGGTCTAACATCGCTGGACCTTCTCGATACATACCGCTCCAAATGTGAGTCCACTACTTCAACCTCTAGAAGATTCCCTCAGAGACAATCTCATCCCAGTATGGGTAAAATCCCACATCCTAAGTGCAGCAAAATGGGAGTTGCTCGCACTTCCTTCATGGTTAGGAGGCCTTGGAATCATTAATCCTATGAAACGTGTAGCAAGTGAGCACCAGAATTTGATCAAGAAAACAAGATCTCTCACTTAACACATAATAGCACAAGATTTTAAAAGTTAAGTAGATCAGACAGAGATCTGCAACAACAGAAAGACCACCACATCAGAGAGGCATTACTCACAGAAAAATGATTTAGTACAACTATTGCATACCTGTCACCGAGTCAACCAAGAAAAATCCACATAGCACAAGAAACAGCCGCTTCAAATTGGCTGACAACACTACCAATCAAGGCAAAAGGCTTCAACCTCAACAAACAAGAATATATTGATGCCTTACACTGAGGTATGGTTGGTTAACTGAAGGACTGCCCAATCGATGTATATGTGGAGTCAACAATGACCCCTCCATGGTATGTAAGAAGGGAGGGTTCATTAGTATCAGGCACGATGGTTAAAGGCAATCATGCTATAAGAGAAGTGTGTCATGACGTGGTGTGCGAACCAACTATCATCCCCTTAAAAGGCTTAAATGGTGAGATCTTGCAGCACAGGACGGCAAACACATCAAATGTAGGATGGGTGGATGTCAAGCCAATGGCAACTATACTTGATTTTTTTCCAGCTGATACTCTAGAATCGTAGATGTGGCAACTGTGCGGTAGTGTCTCGTGATTGGTTGGAGTGAATGTGTTTCATTTCGTAGGTTGCTTGTGATAACAATTAAAATAACTGTTTCATTGTAATTAATTGACTCATCATATCTACAAAGTATAATAGTGTCTTCTATTCTAAATCTTGTAAATGCCGTTTAGCATTGATATTCTGCAATACAAACAAGCATTAACCAAAAATGCATATGTACCCAAGTCAACTGCTGCCCAAACGAAGATTGACACTTCAGTACATGTACTGAAGTGTCAATGTTTGTTTGGGCAGCAGTTGACTTGGGTACAGATGCATTTATGGTTAATGCTTGTTTGTATTGCAGAATATCAATGCTAAACGGCATTTACAAGATTTAGAATAGAAGACACTATTATACTTTGTAGATATGATGAGTCAAATAATTACAATGTAACAGTTATTTTAATTGTTATCACAAGCAACCTACGAAATGAAACACATTCACTCCAACCAATCAAGAGACATTACCGCGCAGTTGCCACATCTACGATTCTAGAGTATCAGCTGGAAAAAAATCAGGTATAGCTACAGATAGCCGACTCTGGAGGCTGAATATAAGAGGAATAAATAAGAAAAGGTCAGTAAATATGAGAAAAGGATACTACAGATTCAACATGGTAGCTTTACCTACTGGTCTTCACCACTCTTGAAGGAATGGGAAATAGGGCTAAGTGCTTCTATTCTATGCTAACAGAGACCATTGCAGAGAAGAAGCAACAGCCTAGGAGTCAAATAGTGGCCTGGATGAGGTGCCGCCTGTCTTTCACGTTGCGTAGATCAGCATTGTTATGCCTTAGGGGAACAAGACTGTCTGCACCAACACCAACGACAGTGGCAGATATGGACTATGAAACAGCAGTGTCAGAGAGTCGCATCAGGATGCAACTGAATTTGAATTATATAGTGGTAACTCTAGGAATATATTAGTATCTAATATTTGTAACAATACAATAAAAGTAGTATTAGTAGAAGTAGTAGTCGTAAATTTAAAGAAGTAATAATAGTAATAATAGGAGGAGGAAAACGAGGAAGAGTAGTAGTAGTAGTAGTAATAATAATAGTAGTAGAAGTAGTAGTGATAACTAGTATTATGTTTGTCTTTATCTCTCCTGATAATTTACATTCAATGAGTCAGATGGGGACACTAAGCAAAGTTGTCTGTAGCGAGTGTCCTTTGTAACCCCATTCATCACACTAATGTCTCACCTATACCTGTCATCACAACAAACCTCACTTGCAAACAAAATATAAATGATGATGATATTTGTTTTCATCTGGTTATCATTTGACAATTTTATTGATAGGCTAAATAGAAATGTCCCATAACCAACGCATCTTAATTAAACTACCTCGATTAGCTCTTCCAGCAATATTTTGTTATATATAATCTAGATGGTTATAATATCTAGCTTAGGAAGTACCTCTTGAAGCGAAAGGGTAAAACCATCCAAAGTTTCCCTCTCTCACCTGTCACCAAGCCAGCACTCACACTTTTCACTTATACACCTGTTGGTTTACATACTTCATACCTTCAACCTGTCAGTCATGATATATGTTGACGAGACACATACACACATTCCTATGTACACACCTTCACGCACTCTACACAATTCTACATTATCTTCCAAGTTTCCCTCTCTCTGACACACACACACACACAAACATTATATATATATATCTGTGTATATACAGTATACAGTATATATACACTTATTCAGAACCCCCCAAACAGTCCTTTAAATCAAAGTTACACGATCAGTTTTTCAAGCAATTGATTTCGGCAGTTATGGTGAAGCAGCTTCTGAATACAATTCGAATAATATTACAACCATCGACAATAATATATCATCACCGTAGCAACCAATAATAACTAAAATGGTAATATATGTACTTCTAGAAAAAGTAAAAAATTGCCCAAAAAAAGGACTAGTCTGACTTCACCTTAAAACACCTGTTGTTCACATCGTATTACCTGTAACATCCCACCCCGAAAGTGGAGGGGAGCTCTGGGCACACTGAGGGACTCCTGGTTGACAAATAGGGGTCTGAGTCTCTTCAACAAAATGTCATAGAACGTGAGAAACTTAATGGATGTGCCTACATAAGTTTTCAAGAGAGCCTTGTACAACTATTTCAAGTCGGTGCCTGATCAGCCATGCTTCGCGTGGGAGAGGGTTGCCCCCTCGAATAGTGTGGTGCATTAAACACTGGCAGCAAACATACTTGGGGGGAGCAGCTCTCGCCGAGGCCATTGCAAGATGGCCGAAACAACAAAAGGTACGCGAAAGGTAGACCTGCCACCGACACATCGGTCATCTGCACACCCGTTTAATACCCCAGTCACACCACTATGTTAGCGACGGATAATTTCGGAGTCGCAGTATTGGAGTCAATATTGTTCTGCATTAAGGTCTAGTATCTGACCTATAACACTTCCACTTTAACGACTTTTGAAAATTATAGCTTATAATCTTGAATATTCACATCTAATACAATAATATATAAAAAATCCATCAAAATATTATCAAAATATTAACAGGATACTAGACTACGAAATAAGACTCCGCTAAACCTGTTAGTGTGACATCTGACTTCTGCATCTATCTCACCAACTTATAAAAAGACTGAATCCCCTTAATTAGCGATGGAACAGGGAAAAATGGCTGTTTTGCTGCTAAAAATAGATGTTGTTGAGAGAGAGAGAGAGAGAGTTGGATCAATGGCAGCGGTGACCCACATCCCTTGTCTGCACCACTATCACCACCACCAACACTATCACCACAAACTACCAATACTATCACCACCACCACCACTACAATCACCACTTCCAACACTATCACCATGACCAACACTATCACCACCACCAACACTATCACCACAAACTACCAATATTATCACCACCATTACAATCACCACTTCCAACACCATCACCACCACTATCACCATCAACAGCACTATCACCATCACCAACATTATCACCACCACCAATACTATCCCCACCACCAACTCTATTACCACCAACACCTATTCTATAACCACCACCACCACCAACACTATCACCACCACCAACACTATCATTACAACCAACACTATCACCACCACCAATACTATCACCACCACCAACACTATCACCACCACCAACACTATTCCCACCACCATCAACACTATCACCACCACCAACGCTATCACCACAAACTACCATTACAATCACCACCACCAACACTATCACCACCACCAACACTATCATTACAACCAACACTATCACCACCACCAACACTATCACCACAAACTACCATTACTATCACCACCACCAACACTATCACCACCACCACTAACATCACAACCAACACTATCACCCCAAACTGCCATCACTATCACGACCACCACTAACTACTTTACTATCACCACCTCTATCACCAGCACCACAACAGAAATCACCATTACCACTACCACTTCCATCTCGCCAATATGACACTTACCACCTGCATAATTAGATAACCACTACATAACCATCCATATCATCACAATTATGTCATCACTGCAATTACCATTATCACCACCAGCTAACGTAATACTATCATCACCAACTAACCTAATACTATCACCACTACCATCACCATTATCACCAACTAACCAAATACTATCATAACTACTATCACCATTATCACCAACTAACCAAATACTATCGTCACTATCACCATTATCACCACCACCTAACCTAACACTATCATCATCAAACAACGTTTAATACTATCTTCATTATAATTTACAAATACCATAAACACCAATATCATCACCATCATCTCCATATAATGGTTAGTATCATCATCGTACAATATTCATAGCCAAAGTCAATGACGTCAGAATAGCTATTATATCCACCACTATCCCTATAATCTCCACTATCACTATAATCACCACTAGCACTATAATCACCACTATCACTATAATCACCAATATCACTATAACCATAACTATCCCTATAATCACCACTATCACTATAATCACCACTATCACTATAATCACTATCACTATAATCACCACTATCACTATAATCACCACTATCACTATAATCATCACTATCACTATAATCACCAATATCACTATAACCATAACTATCCCTATAATCACCACTATCACTATAATCACCACTATCACTATAATCAACTCTCACTATAATCACCACTATCCCTATAATCACCACTCACTATAACCACCACTATCACTATAATCACCATAATCACCATTATCACTATAATCACCACTATGACTATAATCACCACTATGACTATAATCACCACTATCACTATAATCACCACTATCGCTATAATCACCATTATCCCTATAGCCTAATCACCACTATCTCTATAATCACCACTATCACCACAACCATTGTCGAAATCATATCAATTAACCATCAATACTGTACCTTCACCCAGCCTATATAATATAAACACACACACAGACTGGTTACACCATATCCACATTAAGATCACCTTAATCACCTTTATCTATATTAATGATCACGTACATTAACTGAAGAATCACCATCCCAACAACCATTATCATCACCATTACTGCCGGCCAAGAGAACCATAGCTCTCATCGTCATCATAACTATACTCTGTTTCTTTTCAACTGACGGTTAATTGCAGTTCCCATCAAGATTTCTTAGTTATTTTGAAGAATTTGCAAGGGAATATGGTTCTAATTAAATAAAGTTAATATATGATGCAGACATAGCAGTTTCATATTTGTCCATTAAATATCGCGAAAATAGCTGCTAAGGGATTCAATTTATTGTCAGCTGAAAACAGAGTATACCTCAAATACTATTGTAGTCAGAATAATTTCAACTAATGATCCAATGGCGTCACTAAGAATGTTGTCTTGATACCATTATCACCACAACCAACATTACTACCTCAACTTTATCCAACACCCCTTCTCCCCTCTTCGAAATGTAGATACGAGGTGCCGTTGTAAAGGCTTATCCCTCAATACCTTCACCCGACCTGTCCATCACTCTCACGATTTTAGTATAATCATCAGTATAAATATTAACCTCGTTTATTCCTACAATCATCATTGCCACAAACCTCCACAAAGACATTCACTACTACCAAGATCATAACAATTACTACAACTATTTTTATACTTGTATGTCCTTAGTATCAACACAATCACCATTACCACCATCAGTACCATTATCACTGTTATGTCAATCAGCAAAGTCGCTTTCATCACCACTACCACCACCATTATCAAAAACAATCTCTATCAACAAATACACCATCATCACCAGTACCTCCACCATTATCAAAAACAATATATATCAATAAATAAATCCACCATCATCACCACTACCGCCACCATTATCAAAAGCCATCTCTATCAACAAATCCACCATCATCATCATCATCACTACCACCACCATCATCATCACCACTACGACCACCATTATAAAAAACAATCTCTATCAACAAATCCACCCTAATCATCACCACTACCACCACCATCATCATCATCATCACTACCACCACCATTATTGTTACAAAAGGCTCCATCAACAAATCCACCACTATCATAATCACTACCACCACCATCATTACAACAATCTATCAAGAAATCCATCATCATCATCATCACCACTACCACCATCATCATCACAAGAATCTATATCAACAAATCCACTATCATAACCTTTTACCACTACATCTCTATTTACCATCTCCATTAGTACTACCACCACAATCAAATTCATAGCGTTTTCTTTGTAATATTCCATACATTAGTGCTTATTATAATGATCTAGAACGGGATTTCAAATACTATAATTGATTAAACGCAGTGAGAGTTTTTTTATGTTTTATATTTAATGGATACCTACCTATATTATGCCAATTAAATCATCAACGTAATTACTCGATCAAAATTGGATTATAATATACAATTGATATATTTTAAAATTCAACCCTGCATATAGTATAAGTTAACCCATTATATTTTCCCTGTTGTAAATTATGGGCGAATATTTTAAGTTATATGACATTTATACGCGCAGTAATATCCTTGTGCATTTGCTTTGAAAATGTTGAGGAATAATGTTTCTAGAAATGAATAAATTTAGTTGGCAATTAAAGCGAGAATAATGTTCAGTGTTGTGAACGTGTTTAATTGCTTCATGTAATAACAGTTTAATCAAGAAAGGTCTACCACAACTGTTGCCGTTACTACCACAATTATCACCACCATTACCTCTAGTACCATCAACAAAACACAAATATCAACATCGATATTACAACTAACGGTACCACCATTATAACTCACACTACCACCATCAATATCAAAACTACCACCATCAATATCACAACTACCACCATCATAACCCACACTACCACCATCAATATCACAACTATCACAATCATAACCCACACTACCACCATCAATATCACAACTACCACCATCAATATCACAACTACTACCATCATAACCCACACTACCACCATCAATATTACAACTACCACCATCAATATCACAACTTCCACCATCATAACTCACACTACCATTATCATAACCCACACTACCACCATCAATATCACAACTACCACCATCAATATTACAACTACCACCATCAATATTACAACTACCACCATCATAACCCACACTACCACCATCAATATTACAACTACCACCATCAATATCATAACTTCCACCATCATAACCCACACTACCATTATCATAACCCACACTACCACCATCAATATCACAACTACCACCATCAATATTACAACTACCACCATCAATATTACAACTACCACCATCATAACCCACACTACAACCATCAATATTACAACTGCCACCATCAATATTACAACTACCACCATCATAACCCACACTACCACCATCAATATCACAACTACCACCATCAATATTACAACTACCACCATCAATATTACAACTACCACATAACCCACACTACCACCATAAATATTACAGCTACCACCATCAATATCACAGCTACCATCATAAACCACTCTAACATCATCAATATCACAACTACAACTATCATACCCAACACTACCACCATCAATATCACAGCTACCACCACCAATATCACAGCTACCACCACCAATATCACAGCTACCACCATCAAAACCAAAGCTATCCCCATCAAAAGCAAAACTAGCATTATCAATTTCAAAACTATCACGATCGCAACCAAAACTACTGCCACCAATATCGCACCAACCAACAACAACACTACAATAACCATGATTACTACCACAGCCACTCTTCTTATTACTACAACCTTTGATCTTACTACCATAACTACTATCACTACTAGCGCACTTATCACTATCAATACTATGCCTATCACAACACCACAAATTAAATAATTACTGATAAAAGACAGATGCCAACAAGGATAATGTACAATTCACACAACCACACCTTCCACAATCACTACCACACCTACCACAATCACTACCACAATTAATATCATAGCAGCCAGATTAATTCTACCAAAACTTTCACTATCACCAGCAAACAAGGAACCAAAATGTGTCACCACCATCTCACTATCAGCGCCACTACCACAATCAACATTAAAACTCATATCAGCATTATTATGATGACAATTACAACCAGCACTATTATTACCACTGCCAATTCTATCACCAACCTCACCGAACAATGATCCAAAATATTTGTCACCTTCAAATTACTCTCAATGATATCATATCCAGCTCACCAAGTATCATCATCATCATCACCGCCATTACCAACAGACTTCTCTTCGCCATCATCATAACACCTCTAATTGCCACCATCAGACCCCAGCATCACACCATCACTATCATCATCGCACCCCATATCACCATCACACACCTCATTACCATCACTATCACCACCATTACCATCACACCCCTCATCACATCCGTCACCATATACTTCTCAACCACAGTGATCACCATTACGATCATGTAACCATATATCATCAATATCATCATCACAGCTATAACCATTATCATCATCACCCATCATCATCACCACCACCACCATTTATCATCCTGTAAGCCTCTGTCATCACCACAGCTATAACCATTACTATCATCACCCATCATCACCCACCACCACCATTCATCATCCTGTAAGCCTCTGCCATCACCACAGCTATAACCATTACGATCATCACCCATCATCACCACCACCACCATTTATCATCATGTAAGCCTCTGCCATCACCACAGCTATAACCATTACCTCTCCCATAACCTACCTGCCACAAGTACCACAACCACACAATTTTACAACCGCTCCTGATACCAAGCGTACCACCGCCGATGCACTGGTTACCGCTACCACAACCATCATAATACCACTATCGTACTATACCCGGTTCCAAATAGGTAGGGCAGAGATCGTGAACCCGAACCTCTGTAACTCAAAAAGGGCTAGAGCAAATAGGCTGTACATTTCCACACCTATTCAGTGGCTGATCCTTCCCAAATGTTAGAAACGTGCCTGAGTACATACATACATACATACATAAGCTATCAAAAGTACCAACCTAACACAAGCTACAATAAGTATTATTACCGTAACACATCAAGAGTACCAACCTAACATAATCTATAATCAGTATCATTACCATAACCCATCAAAAAGTACCAACCTAACACAAGCTATAATCATTATCATCACCTATCAAGAGTACCAACCTAACATAAGCTATAATCATTACCATAACTCATCAAGAGTACCAACCTAACATAAGCTATAATCATTACCATAACTCATCAAGGGTACCAACCTAACATAAGATATAATCATTACCATAACCCATCAAGAGTACCAACCTAACATAAGATATAATCATTACCATAACCCATCAAGAGTACCAACCTAACACAAGCTATATTCAATCATACCATAACACAAGAATACCATTACTATAATAAATATCATACTAAAATCATTACCATAACCCATCAGGAGTATCAACCTAACACAAGCTATATTCATTACCATAACCCATGAAGAGTACCAACCTAACACAAGCTATAATAATTACCATAACCCATCAAGAATACCAACCCAACACAACCATAACCCATCAAGAGTACCAACCTAACATAAGATATAATCATTACCATAACCCATCAGGAGTATCAACCTAACACAAGCTATATTCATTACCATAACCCATCAAGAGTACCAACCCAACACAACCATAACCCATCAAGAGTACCAACCTAACACAAGCTATATTCATTACCATAACCCATGAAGAGTACCAACCTAACACAAGCTATAATAATTACCATAACCCATCAAGAGTACCAACCCAACACAAACATTACCATAACCCATCAAGAAGAGTACCAACCTAACACAAGCTATATTCATTACCATAACCCATCAATAGTACCAACCTAACACAACCATTACCACAACCTACCAGGCGTACTATCAGCTATAACCATGATCACTACCATAGCACGGCATTATAGGGCTACTACCATCATCATCACGGGCCTATAACCATCACCGCTGCCATAACCTTTACTGCTTCCTTCCCATCCTACTATAATACCACACCTATAACTGTATACAAGATAATACCACACCTATAACTGTTTACACTACAATACCACACCTATAACTGTACACAAGATAATACCACACCTATAACTGTATACCAGATAATACCACACCTATAACTGTATACAAGATAATACAACACCTATAACTGTTTACACTACAATACCACACCTATAACTGTACACAAGATAATACCACACCTATAACTGTATACCAGATAATACCACACCTATAACTGTATACAAGATAATACCACACCTATAACTGTTTACACTACAATACCACACCTATAACTGCACACAAGATAATACCACACCTATAACTGTATACCAGATAATACCACACCTATAACTGTATACAAGATAATACAACACCTATAACTGTTTACACTACAATACCACACCTATAACTGTACACAAGATAATACCACACCTATAACTGTATACCAGATAATACCACACCTATAACTGCATACTAGATAATACCAAACCTATAACTGTATACAAGATAATACCACACCTATAACTACACAAGATAATACCACACCTATAACTGCATAGAAGTTAATACCACACCTATAATTGTATAGAAGACCCTTTATGTGTACAATAAGTATACCCAATATTGCTAACTTTACCTACCATTTGGATAGCAATCACTACCACACAAAGAACCCCTACTACTAATACTTCCAAAAACACTATATTATCCACTACCACTACCATAATCTACCACAAGTACCACATCTACTATCATGTCTATATCATATTATGAACCCTAACCTTTGTAACTCAAAAAGGGCTAGAAAAAATAGGCTATGCTTGTCTACACCTATTCCCTGGCTGACCCTTCCTAAATGTACAGTACCAATCCCTATAATTATGATGTAACTGTAACTTACCTGACAAACAGTACCACTCATACAGTATGTACCGGTACTGTATATCAATTACTAACATCACAGGTATATAATTATTAAGGGGTTTTTTCTGGCCCCCTTCTCCCTCCTGTTTAGCCCCATTGGTTTTTACATTTTAAGACGTTCGGCCCATTAGTTTGGCGATTTGAAGACTTTACACCCCATTTCATTCTCAATAATAAGACTTTTCGTGCCATTTAGATGTCGATTCATTCCTGGCGAGCGATAGCGAGCCTGTAATTTTAAGAGTATCCGGCCTTTGGTCGGGAGACTTTTCTACCAAAAAATTTACAAATTTATCTTGAAGGGGGTCTAGGGGATGTTTTTTACAACTTGATGGGGGTCTAGGGAGGAAACTAAAAATTAATATAAAGATAAAACAATAAGCAAATAAATATGCTCATCTCCCCTTAAAACGATCATCATTATAATTACTTGAACCGTAAGTGCTCTACACATCAACAAAATTAGGTACATTAACCCTTTGACCCCGGGTAGCTTTTCGTGAACGTAATATCATAGTGTAACCCCTTCAGCACGATAATGCCCTTTCTCTTTCATTCTGGCTGAGATTATAAATGTTACGCATTTTAACCCCTTCTGTACCGGTGATGTACTTTTCATTCTATTCTGGAAACTATTAGACAATTTTATACACCTTAGGAAGGACGTCTACTCATTCAACGGCTACAGATTATCTCGATTAATTCTTTTAGCTACCATATATCCTTCCTAAGCTTCACATACATCGTCTAAATGTAGCTATAATAAAATAAAAAAAGACGTCGTCGGTACAGAAGGGGTTAAGAAGGGCCTACTGTATGTTACTCCAGGACTTAATGATATCGTATTTACCCCTTCGAGTCCTAGAGGTAAATTCTAAGTTAAAAATAATTATCTAGGGGTAGCCAGAATATGATGAAAAATACGTCATCGTGTTGAAGGAGTTAATGTTCGCCCAACTGCAAGACATCTAGACAATATTCTACAGGAGATACTTGAGGTACTTTCATTCCTCTAATTCTAAGACGTCTTACATAATCTGAATACAAGTTCTAAGGTTAGGAAGAGTAGAATGCAAATATATGTGTGCTGGGTTAAAGGGGGTCACCTGCTTTTTTTCCTCTGTCTCGGTTGTATCCATTCGGCCCCATTCAGCCAACTGTTTTACGACATTCATCCCCATCCAGGTGTCGATTTTTTTCTGGCGAGCGAAAGCGAGCCAGTATTTTATGGAGAAATCCGGCTTCGCCTGAGACATTTTTCTATCGAAAAATGTACAAATTTAGCCAGCTGTCTAACTCATTATACAACATGTGGTGTCTCGCTATCACTTGCCAGGAATAAATCGACACCTATATGGGGATAAACGTCTTAAAACAGTAGGCTGAATTGGGCCGAATGGATACAACCCAGAGAGAAAAAAAGCAGGTCACCCCCATTAGGTCTCAACCATTTCTTCCACAACCACTACTGCTACAATAACTTCTATCACCAACATTACTACCGATAACAACACTTTCCTTAACACCACCACAATCGCTTTCATTACACTATAGTCCTTTTATTCTAGGTTGGGCAGAAATCGTAACCTCTAGCATCTGTTACTCAAAAAGGGGTAAAGCAAATGAGCTGTCAATTTCACCACCTATTCTCAAGCCAAGTCTTTCTATTTGGTAGAAGTTAGAACAATTAGCTCGATTACTCTAGTCCTTTATTGAGTAACAAAGGTGAGAGTTACGATTTCTGCCCAACCTAGTATGAACAGACTATAGTACCACCATCATTACTCACCAACATAAATTTACCGCCAGCAGTAACACCACGACAGTATTCATTATTAACACCACAACCACCAATACCAATAATCTCCCTTTAAAAACAACACCCCACAGATACCACAAACACCACCATTACCAACCTTCCCTTTAAAAGCACTACCACCACCATAGCTACAACCACCACCACTACCACCACAACTACCTCCACCACCACCACCACAACCACCAATACCAATAATCTCCCTTTAAAAACAACACCCCACAGATACCACCATTACCAACCTTCCCTTTAAAAGCACTACCACCACCATAGCTACAACCACCACCACTACCACCACAACTACCTCCACCACCACCACCACAACCACCAATACCAATAATCTCCCTTTAAAAACAACACCCCACAGATACCACAAACACCACCATTACCAACCTTCCCTTTAAAAGCACTACCACCACCATAGCTACAACCACCACCACTACCACCACAACTACCTCCACCACCACCACCACAACCACCAATACCAATAATCTCCCTTTAAAAACAACACCCCACAGATACCACAAACACCACCATTACCAACCTTCCCTTTAAAAGCACTACCACCACCATAGCTACAACCACCACCACTACCACCACAACTACCTCCACCACCACCACCACAACCACCAATACCAATAATCTCCCTTTAAAAACAACACCCCACAGATACCACAAACATCACCATTACCAACCTTCCCTTTAAAAGCACTACCACCACCATAGCTACAACCACCACCACCACCACAACTACATCCACTACCACCACAACTACCTCCACCACCACCACCCCCACCTCACCTGTTTTTCCTGGGGCTATAATTAAGGCATTATAGAGGAAAAGGTCATAGGGGGAGTGAGGCGGAATATTGGGGGGGGGGGGGGGGGGGGAGGAGGAAGAAAGGGTGGTGAGGGAGGGAGGGAAGGTGAAAGGGGTAGGCGGGAGGGGGGAAGTAAAGGAAAGATGAGGGAGGAAGGGGAGGGGATAGAAATAAACGAGATGGGTGAAAGGGAATGAAGGAAATAGGAGGGAGGGAAAGAGGAATAGTAAAGGTAAAAGTAAAGTCAATGAAAACAAAAAAAGAAGGAAGGTTGGAAGGGGATTGGAAAGGAGTAGGCTTATAGATGAAGTCAAGAGGGAGACAGGAAGGAAGGGAGGAAATGAAGAAGGGCAGAAGGAAACGAAAGAGGGAGAGAGGTGAGGAGAGGGGCAGGAAGGTTAGAGGAAGGTATAGTGAGGAAGCAATGGAGAAAAGATGGAGGAAGGGTGAGAGATAGGTAGGCAGACTGGGAGGGAGGGAAGAAGGCCGGAAAAAGGCAAAGAGGGAGGTAAGACACAGGAAGCTAAAGGAAGGAGGCAAAAAGGAGAGTGAGGAGGGAAGGAGGAAATAGGAATATACACGAAAGAGGCAATGAAGATGAATAGAAAAGAGGGAGTAAAGAAGGAGAAGACATAGGGAGAGACAAAGAAGAGAAGAGGGAGGGAATAAGGAAAGACGTAAATAGGGTGAAGGCAATGATAAAAATATCAAAGAAGGTTAAAGCGAAGGGGTACGAGAAACAGCAAGACAATACTGAAGACAAATAGCCGAGGGAAGAAATAGCAAGAAAGTAAATATACAAATCATTACAGAAGAAAACAAGCAACCACCAACTGATCCTTACGAGATTGTTTATGTAAAGGAGTAAGTAATTGAGCGTGTGAAGGAATACAGAAACGTCAGGGAAAATGAAAAAATTAGCTGTGATAGAGTGATAACAGGAAGGAAAGTACACATATGGACTAATGAAGATGTACATTTGTATATAACACAACACATTATAAGGGAATAATGCGAAGAAATAATCAAATTGATGATATGTCTGATAAACAGACAGATGGACATATACTATACATAGAGAGACATATAGATGGATAGACAAACAAACAGTAAAATATACATATATGTATATAGAGAGATACATAGATAGATAAATAGGCAGACAGATAGATAGAGAGATAAAGAGATGGATGGACAGGCTAATGTACACAGATACAGACAAAACAAATTACATTGAAAATATTAATGAGAAAACTAAACAAAAGAATGAGAGAAAGAGAGAGGAAATGAAGGAAGGCTAAGAAAACAAAATGAGGAGAGGAGTAAGGTGGTGGTGGAGGAGGAGGACGGGGAGGAAGAGGAGGAGGAAGTAGACTATTTTCAGAGCAATAAGGAGGGAGATGGAAAGAGTAGGAGGGGAGGGGAGGGGAGGGGAGGGAGGAGAAGGGGAAAAACAGGAGGGGGTGGGGAGGGAAGAGGAGGGGAAGGTAGGGTGAGGTGAGGCAGGAGGGGAGAGAGAGGTAGGAAGGGAGGGAGAGAGAGGAAGGATGAACCAGGGAAGATACGTGGAAGGATGGATGTATTGAAGGAAGATAGGAAAGAGAAAAGGAAGGAGGAAGTATGACGGAATGGTAAGAGAGAGATACATATCAACATAAAAACGACACGATTACGAAAGCAAGCAAAGAAGGAAGGAAGGAGGAAGTATGAAGGGAAAAGGATATAGAAGGACACATAAAATAGTATGCTGAAGAAAGAGAGAATGAACGCAATATAAAGGATGACAAGAGAGAATGATCATGTTCTCTAACAGTTATTTTCTTATCGAAGAAGAGGGAAATGAGAATCAAGATAATATATACAGGGCATAGTTTGAGCACTAATATACCAATGCTCACAATGTTTCACTCAATATACTCTCTCTAACAATGTCTGCCAAATGTTGAATTAGGTGTGTAGATGTTGTAACGTATTTGAAGGTCTTCTCACAACAATTGAATCGAGCCTCAGAAGTACTACTGGATGCAATTGTTCTAATTAATTATTTCATTCGGTTTATGCTTCTATGATAACTAATTCTATTTGGCGATTCTATAAACCTCCAGACAATTGTATTAATTTGGGGAAAGACATGTCTGAGTTAGGAGATTAATTGGATACCATCATATAGATATAATATAGATGAAGTGTAGGGAATGCAGGTTACAGTGAAAGTAGTTACTAGTTAGCAATATGATAATGTAAGTAGCATTAGATAAGTAGCGTCAGGTGAGTGGGTATTTAAGGAACTATAGTCTATCTTTTTTAAGCTGGGGAGAAATTGGCTTATTCTCATCTCAGCTATTACAGTGAATGTATTGCCAAATATGTTGTTAATTAAAACAAATGGCAGTAATATGATGCAGAGGAGTAAAATATCAGCCAAGTAAGAAAAACAATCTAGAACCGGTATACCTTGTTTGCGTCAGTTTATTGTAGATTTCCGTTTCCTTGTGTTCTTATAAATCATAACCAGAATACAATCGGTTGCTGGCAGCTAACATGAAATAAAAAGCCGTTATCGAATGGAATATGTTTAAAGGTAATTAACAAAACAAAAGGTATGTGCCTAAATGTACAATAACTCAGATGACTTCGTGAACCAATCAAATGTTTCATAAGGAAAAACTAACTTTGGAGACTGAAATGCGAATTATATTTATACGTAATTTTTCCCATGTAATTAACAATATATATGTTTCATTATTTAGACATAATGTGATATTTACATATATTACAAACATGCGAAGTTCACTTATATATGATCTTGATAAAAATAACAAGGTAAATAAAACAAAATCTTAAATTTGAAGTTCACTATAAAACATGCCTTTTGTCTATTGCAGACTAGATATAAGGATATTTAAGTAGCTGGTACAACTCAGTACAATGCATACGTGATTATATAGCTTGTCTACGGTGTTCGTAGCACAATGAATTGATATTTCATTAAATCAAACTAAATCAGAACATTGTGTATATAATACTTCTAGTCTACCACCCATAACGAGGGGCGTCGCGCTCCTTGGTGCCGCTAGAAGAGTGGCGAACATATCAAAAGGTATCAAAAGGTATCTATTTTTGTCCAGCTGAGGGTAAATTGTCATGTTTCTATCATTGTTACTCAGCTATAAGGTAGATTTTGTAACGAAATATGATGTTAATTATGAAAACTTGGCCTTAATACGACACAGCCATAGTAGTTTCATATGTTTCCATTAAGTATCGATAAATCAGCTACTAAGGGATTTAATTTACCATCAGCTGGAAAAAAATAGAGTATAGTCAAAGGACATTATTTAAACAGTAATACAAGAGGAGAGAATATGCCAAAGTGTGCTACATATATTAATTTCAACAAAGACGATAGTTCCAAAAGGTATTATTGCTTGTTAGTGGAGGTTTATCCTTACAGTGAGGGGAGAACCTTCATTGGCCTCATTATCTTCTCCTTATTACCATATCATACCTGTTTGTTCATTCAGAGCCATACAATAATTCCTTTCAGTACACCGTCGAAGGAATGAGTTTGTGTGATTGCTAGTGTTGACTTATATATATAACATACCAGTAGGCAGTAGTGAAGGACAAAATGTGATATTAGCCAACAAAATAAAGTAAAGAGAGAACAAATATAGAACACGGAAAAATTGCCTCTTCCAAATATAGTATTCTTCTGAGAGACTAAACCAAAATAGCAGAACATATTTGACCCCACACCCACCCGCACCACAACCGTCTATACAGTATGTGGTGGTCATGTGGATCACTCTTAACCACACAACACACACACAACTAATATAATTGGGATCTATACAGTATGTGTAATAAAATATATATAAATATACAGCACTATAAATGGACATATATATATATATACCGGTATATATATTGTGTTCGTCTCTATAAATGTATACCTCAATAAACGTATATCTCTATAAATGTACACTAAGCAACAGAGATAACTCTTACATATATCATTTGTTTATGCTATTATAGCTATTTAGGAGAATAACAAACAGAGCATGCAGCTTAAATCTATCCCTTTGAAAGTGAAATCCTGGTTTTAAGCGGTTTAATAATCCGCATATAATGTACCGGTATATAGTTAAGTTACCCTAAATATACATAGGTCATAACAGTTATCTTTGTTTATATCCCAAAATTATCTTTAGAAATTGACAATTGGACAAATCATGAAAAGTCTGAATGATAATATAATAATGTATAATCACATCTTCATGTATTATCCATATCCACATTTGAACTCTAAGGAAGGAATTGATAATATACCGGTATATACTGTATATAAAGAGAGAGAGAGAGAGAGAGAGAGAGAGAGAGAGAGAGAGAGAGAGAGAGAGAGAGAGAGAGAGAGAGAGAGAGAGAGAGAGAGAGAGAGAGAGAGAGAGAGAGAGAGAGAGAGAGAGAGAGAGAGAGAGAGAGAGAGAGAGAGAGAGAGAGACTCACACACACTATCGCAATGCTATTTATTCCTAGCTAAATGTAAAAGACCCATTTACTAAATCCTACGTCACTTGTACCCTAACTCCCACACTCCTACACTCATGACATTTACAGAGGAGTAGGTGGGAGGGAGTGGGTGTGTGTGAGAGTGGAAGATGGAGTGGTACAAAGGAGTACAAACGAGTACAAAGGAAATCAAGCAACAACAGGTCTAGTGACCCTTCTAGGCTGCTTGTCCTCCAAAACACTGAGGATCAAGTGTCCAAACAGTGGTTTAGAGTGGGTAAGGGAACATTTGAAAGGGAACTACTGCCCTGGAACTAATGTCCGTGGCAGGACTAGGAAGTTAGTATGGGACAGATGGGTTAGTAACTGAGGGGAGGATAAAATAAAGTTATTCATTTACAAACGCAGTCAGTCGCGGGTTTGATGAGAGATATTTGTCTAGGCGGAGTTTAAATGAATCAACGGTGCTGCAGTCTATAACGTCTCGGGGAAGCCCATTCCACAAGTTGACAACTCGATTGAAGAAGAAATTCTTAGATTCGTGTGATTTAAAAGATTTACCAATAATTTTGCAACCGTTTCCCCGTGTGTAATTAGATTGGTTGATAGTGAAGTACTTACTACAGTTCATATTGTCGATGCCTTTGATGATTTTGAACACTTGAATTAAGTCACCTCTTAATCTGCGCTGGGTTAAAGGAAATAGATTTAATTCTCTAAGACGCTCTTCGTATGGTTTGTTCTTTAGGCTAGGTATCATTTTGGTAACTCTACGTTGAACTCGTTCTAGCTTGTTTATGTCTTTTTGGTAATAAGGGCACCAGCATTGAACGCAGTGGTGAGTGGGAGTGGGAGTAATGAGGGAGAGGAGGAGTGGGAGATTGAAGGAGGGCATGTGTGAGAGAGTGGAAGATGGAGTGGTGAGTGGGAGTAATGAGGGAGAAGAGGAATAAGACAGGGAATGGGAGATTGAGGGAGGGAGTGTGTGAGAGAGTGGAAGATGGGGTGATGAGTGGGAGTGGGAGTAATAAGGGAGAAGAGGACTATGAGAGGGAGTGGGATGATGGGGTTGTGAGAGATGGTTAGAACTGTGATGGAGAAAGGGAGTGAGTATAATGAGAGGGAAAAAGAATACATCAGTGAGTGGGATGATGAAGTAGTGAGAGACGATAAGAATTGAGATGGAAGTGAGAATGGTGAGAGGGAGAAGGAATAAGAAAGTGAGTGGGAGTTGCGAGAGGCTATGTGAGAAGGAATATGCGTGAAGGAGTAAAAGAACGAAGGGGAGAGATTTTACTGAAGGAAAGAGAGTGGGAATAGGGAGGGAAGCAATGAGAGGGACACGTAGTATAGGAGAGGGAAGGAGACTGAGAGAAGGAGATAAAGTGATGAGAGGGAGCTGGGTGAGAGTCAAAAGAGGCAATGGGAAAGGGGCATAGGATAAACAGTGTAGGCGTAAGTGGAGAGAGAGAGAGAGAGAGAGAGAGAGAGAGAGAGAGAGAGAGAGAGAGAGAGAGAGAGAGAGAGAGAGAGAGAGAGAGAGAGAGAGAGAGAGAGAGAGAGAGATAATAATTGGATGAATATGATAAGTGACAATGTTTGTGAAAGAGAGAGATGGAATGTTGAGAGTGGTAAGAGGGATTGAGAGTGGGAATGAGAGAGTGTGTCGGGGGAAAGTGTATAGAAGCGAGAATATTATTTACATTCCAGAAATCAGCCAATATTAGTGTATGATCAAAAACTTGAAAAATAAACCACGTAGCATCAATATTTATATATAACTATAGTAAAAAAAAAAATATATATATAAGATACTCCCCATCCACCCACCCACCCAGTTATAAATACATCTTCTAATTTCACATAATCATACCACCACATATAACACCAAATATACTTCATCCTTCATCACCCCCTTTCAATACCAATCACATCGCGATTATATTTTTTGTGCCGCCCGGAGGGATTTATCGATCCAATTGTATAGATTTTGTCTGAGAGTATCACTACCTATATGTCACTCTCTAAATTATATCTGCTTTACCTCCCCTCACTACCGGTATACCCTCAACTCTATATCATTACACGTCTTTCTTCATATCAAGTCTTCCTCCCTACATCTAACTATAATGAATTTTCACATCTCTAAACCCCTTAAAATCCGACTACGATATCTTTACTTTATTTATACTATTGCCAGATAGTGTTACTCAGGTCAGGAAAGGACACCTGAGGATCAAAATGTTAAGAGTACCTCGATTACCTCTCTAACTCTAAACTAAAATAATACTTAATAGGTAGCATATATTCGTCTGGAGGGAGCTATAACATTAAACAAACGTTGGCGTAATTTTACTGAAAGGGTTAAACAACTTTTTGTTTACAAACTTTAGGGGATCAATTATATTTTACATCGTCAACTAGACTGAGAATATGGTTCCAAAGGTGCTTGAAAAAATATAGAACCTTAATTTAGAAACTGCCAGAATAGAATTCCCAAGACATATTGACGGAAAAATCGCTCGACTGGCTAAGCCTTTTCATACTGCACCTTACTAAACCCATGTCCCAAATCACGTTACACAATTCTCACTACATGTCTACTCACCTCCACCTACCATCTACTAAAGCCTCCCTAGTTTCCTAGTCATTCACACAATTATTCATCACATGCTCACGTCCCCTACACTCTCCCAAGCTATAATTATTTTGTTCCATTCCAACTGTACCATCCCCTGATATCTACTACAGTCTCCGCACTCACCTAAATTCTTCTCACACTACCTAGATCCCTCCTTCTGCCTAGATCTCCCCCTAAACCTACAAATCTTCACACACCATTAAGGTCTCTCCCCACACGATCAACAGTAGATTTCTTCCTACTTAACAGATCTATTCACACCAAATGATTTGTTTTAACGCTACATACATTTCAACACATCATCTGGACGTTTTCCTAATTATAACTTATCTGGTAACTTTCTCACACCCATGTCCTAGTCCTCCCTGTATTTAATATAAATATGATCTTGCTTTCTCACATTACCAAAAGCACTACAGTATCTTAATCGATTAATCCTAACAAAACGATCTAATATCCTACTCTCTCGCAGCGCCAAGCAATATCTTAGCATCAACTAGATATCCCCTACTTCTACCCCCAATCTATATAATAATGTAGTTTCTAACATCATTAACCTACAGCTAATCCTCCAGATGCTCACTCAAACTCCCTCTACTATAAAATATGCCAATGTTATTATCTAGGCAACAAATCATCACCCCATAAGTGTGATTATGAATATAGGCATACACGACTGTTATTTTTCTTGTGCTGTCTTAGTTCTGCAGCCTCCTATCTTCTTTATCACCCCATAAGTGTGATTATGAATATAGGCATACACGACTGTTATTTTTCTTGTGCTGTCTTAGTTCTGCAGCCTCCTATCTTCTTTATCACCCCATAAGTGTGATTATGAATATAGGCATACACGACTGTTTTGGCATGATGATTGGTGTTTCTAGACAAGTTGAATTGTTTCCAAAGATCAAAATCAAGGCAACTGTGAGAAGAAGGGTGGAAATAATACCCGAGAATATTTGAACGGCTTATAGTTAGCACCATTATTCGACCTTACCACATCATCAAGATTAAGGGAGCCCACCTCGCTTTTTTTCTCTTTCTCTCCCTCTCTCTTTGGCTTGTATCCATTCGGCCCCATTCATTCTACTGTTTTAAGACGTTTACCCTCATCCAGGTGTCAATATTTTCCTGGCGAGCGGTAGCGAGCCAGCATATATGTTTTTTGACAGCAAGCTAAATTTGTAAATTTTTCGATAGAAATATTTCTCCGGCGAAGCCGGATTTCTTCATACAATGCTGGCTCGCTATAAAAGAGGAATACATCGACACCTGGATGGGGATGAACATATTTAAAACAGTTGTCTGAATGGGGCCGAATGGATACTAGCCAGGGAAAGAGAGAAGAGGAGAGAAAGAGAGAACAAAAAACGGTGACCCACCCAGCTTCTAGCCCCAATGATCTATCATTCCAGCAGCTAGCTCAGAAAGTTCTCCGGGTAGCGCCATATAGGCCTCTCTCTCCGGGATGCTTAATTCAGGTGACGGCCAGCTAGGTAAGGGGATGAATTATTTTGTGGGGACGAGCCATCAACCGTGAGACGATCAATGTTCAGCCTTCTCCCATAAGCCTCCTTCACTTCACTGTGTAGGGTAGCAACCGAAGGGAAGGCAAGGATAAAGGGGGAGATCGATGGACGGAATGGATTTAAACGACGAGAGTTGATGAATGATCGAAGAATGGGATGCGAATCGTCCCTCTAGATTAAACTAATGATGAATGAAACAGCGTGTTGTATTTAACCCTTTCAAGATCCGATTACGCATTTCTTGTCTGTGTACTGGCTGTTATTAGACGCTTATATTTAGATAAGGAAGGGCGTACGGCAGTCAGAGCATTAATTGAGACAGTCTTTGCCCATATAACTCCCACGGAACCTTCCTAAACTGTATATAGGCCCTAATCGTCTAAGGATAGCCCGAATAAACTGTCAATATGCGTCACAATCTTCAAAGGGTTAAAAATATAAATGGAATAATAAAGGTAAACAGTGTAATAAAGGTAAACAGTGTAATGAACATGAATAATAAAGGTAAACAGTGTAATAAAGGTAAACAGTGTAATGAACATGAATAATAAAGGTAAACAGTGTAATGAACATGAATAATAAAGGTAAACAGTGTAATGAACATGAATAATAAAGGTAAACAGTGTAATGAACATGAATAATGAGGAAGAGTGACCGTTAACCCCTTCTGTACCGGCGACGGGTTTTTTATTATATTTTGGTAACTATTAGACGATTTTATAGAGCTTTAAAACGGCATCCAGCAATTAACAAGCTTCGAACTATCTCACTTAACCCTTTATACTACCACAGATCCTTCCCAAACTGCACATAGGCGTCTAAATATAACCAGAATGATACTAAAAAGACACCCCGGTACAGAAGGCTTTATAATAAAACAAGTACCATATAAGGCAAAACAGTGAGATATTTGATCAAATCTGTAGAACGAGCTACAAAAGAATAAACGTCTCTATTTCATGGATGGACAGTAACTGAGTGAGGTGTTACCAGTTTTGACAGGCATATTTTTCTTTCGCTGTCTTAGTTGTGCAGCTTCCTATCTTCTTTATCATATGGATTTATGGTACCCCTTACAAATTTTGGTTACTTCGGGAATTTCTGTTGCCCTGCTGACTAACGCAGAAATGAAACTGTTAACGATATAATGTGGAATGAAATATAGAAAAAAAAAAAAAAATGAAGAACAGTTAAAGTAATATTTAAAAATATTAAAAAAATGATATATATACTGTATACCGGTATATATATATATATAATTTTCAATTATATTTATTTTTTCCATAAATTAAATTATAGCTACCATCAATGTAATATTTTCGTCAATTATACGTGTACAGATCTGAAAACGCTGTTTGTACTGTATACAATAAAGAACAGAACAAAACTAACTCAGCTATCAATACAAAATCGAGATGTCCTTACTAACAATAATATAACAGCGTCTAATGGTATATGATATCATAAAGGTAATTAAATAGGGTGCTACGCCATTAAGAATGCTTATTGAACAGTTGCTGAATTTAATTGAAACAAAAGTTAAACATTAACTAGTCAATAAGATATGAAGCGATTAAACCGTTTGTAGAAAATAATATGAGGATAACAGACACACAATCTCCATATTTATGTAAAGAACTTGTTGAATAATAGTTGCAAACGAGAAGGGAACTGACATACAAAACACATAGCACAGTAATGAACCAGTAAAATGAGAAAGAATAATGATCGATTACCGGTACTATTGATCAGAATATTTTGGGTGATCAATAAACCCACTGAAGAATAAAGAGACAATGTATGTATAGGATGATTACTTGGTGACTACAATTTTTTGTTTTTGCAATCACGGTCAATAAATCTAATAATAATAATAAAATAATAACACAAATAATAATACTTATATAAATAATTATAGTAATACAATAATTAAGCACATTTAGATCAAGCAATATAATAATATTGCAGTAATTTAGCCAAAACCTAAAAACACAAACAAAATAATAACTAAATTATTGTAGTGTGTCTAATATTTATCATTCCATTCTTGCTTGTATTACTAGTATGACATTATTTTCGTATATGCGATATATAAACAATCTATGTCTACTTTAATTGGGTTTGCTACCAATGCCAATTAGCTTATAAGGATACTTTACTTTATGCATATTTAGTCTCACATCTGTTATTATATTATTGGAGGCTATATGAATTCTTGTCTTAAATCGTTTACCACTTTTATGTGAATACAAAACTAAATATTATTATTATTGGAATGAAAGACTGTTGATATAATTTGTATGAACATATGCATATTACACAATTAATGCATATGAAGTGATGCTGCAGATAAATACTTAATGCATGGCATTAAGAAGCACACGGACCCTTTAATACGGTTTATAATCATAGATCAAGCTTAAATAATGCAAATACTAAATCAGGCAAATTATCCCAGCGCACAATGTAAGAAAACCCCGAGGTGTTTATGCGTTGTGAAGGACTAATTCCTCCTGATGGTGCAGTCTACCCTACACCCCGGCCGGAATAGCCCAGTTTTCTTTATATGCATTTCCACAGGGAAGGCAGTCGGGAGGGGAGGGAGAGAGAGAGAGGGAGGAGGGTGGTAGTGCTGGGCTGTGATCAATAGGAAATGGCTTCACTTATACACCATACACCCAGCCAGCCAGACTAGCCACCAACTCGTTTATCTGATCACAACACACCCATAGACACACACACACGGTCACCTGCCGGGGGTAGTCTTTTCTGTGTTGGTCTTTTTGTAAACAGTTGTTGTTGTTGTTTTTGGTGGTGGTGGTGGTGGTGGTGGTGGTGGTGGTGGTGGTGGTGGCGTATATTGGGGGTGTGGCTGGGGTGGGTGTGGGAGATAAAGAGGGAGAGAGAGAGAGAGTAAAGGAGAGCGATTGGGGAAGTAGTAAAGGAGAAAGACTAAGAGAGGCTTAGGAGGATTGTAGGAGGGGCAAACAAATAAGAGCAGTCGAGGATAGGAATTGAAGCAGAGGTGACGGAACCAGAGTAAAGGGAGGGATAAACAACCAGGAGAAGAAGGAATAAAGGAATAGAAGATGTAAGAGAGAGAGAGAGAGAGAAACGGGGAATCCAAAGAACTATCCATGTAAGATATTAAAGAGAGATATGACAGAGGGGTCAGAGGTCAAAATAATAGGGTAAGACTATTGGTGGATTATGGAATGAAGAGAGAGAGAGAGAGAGAGAGTGAGGACGGGAGGGAATGGAGAGAGAGAGCGAGTGAGGATGGGAGGGGGTGAAGAGAGAGAGGGAGTGAGGACGGGAGGGAGTGAAGAGAGAGAGGGAGTGAGGATGGGAGGGGGTGAAGAGAGAGAGGGAGTGAGGACGGAAGGAAATTAAGAGACAGATAGAGTGAGGACGGGAGGGACTGAAGAGAGAGGGAGTGAGGACGGGAGGGAATGCAGAGAGAGAGAGTGAGGATGGAAGGGAATTAAGAGACAGAGAGAGTGAGGACGGGAGGGACTGAATAGAGAGAGGGAGTAAGGACGGGAGGGAATGAAGAGAGAGGGAGTACGGACGGGAGGGAATGAAGAGAGAGAGGGAGTAAGGACGGGAGGGGATGAAGAGAGAGAGGGAGTGAGGACGAGAGGGAATGAAGAGAGAGAGGGAGTGAGGACGGGAGGGAATGAAGAGGGAGTGAGGACGGGAGGGAATGAAGAGAGAGAGAGAGTGAGGACGGGAGGGAATGAAGAGAGAGAGGGAGTGAGGACGGGAGGGAATGAAGAGAGACAGGGAGTGAAGAGAGAGAGGGAGTGAGGACGGGAGGGAATGAAGAGAGAGATAGAGTAAGGACGGGAGGGAATGAAGAGAGAGAGGGAGTGAGGACGGGAGGGAATGCAGAGAGAGAGGGAGTGAGTGAGGACGGGAAGGAATGAAGAGAGAGGGAGTGAGGACGGGAGGGAATGAAGAGAGAGAGAGGGAGTGAGGACGGGAGGGAGTGAAGAGATAGAGGGAATGAAGAGAGAGAGTGAGTGAGTACGTGATGAACCGAGCACAAACACCATAGGCCTATATATCCAGCAAGGAGGCCAGGGTGTCAGTGATAACCAACCCAAGAATCAAGGGGGGATGGGCGGATATATTGGATTATTTATATATCTTTTTAGCATATTTTTGTTTAGCTTGGGAGGGATATATATATAGTAGCTAAAAGGATTAATTGAGATAGTCTGTAGCCTTTTAAGTGGTAGACGCACTTCCTAAACTAAATAAAATCGTCTAACAGCTGCCAGAATAAACTGAAAACAGATCTCAAAGGTACTGAATGGGTTAATAATTATGCCGTACGTGGATTTGCAGATTTAGTTTATATTTGTTACCCGAAGCACTCAAAATAGCTCAATATATCCAGGGGTAATTAACCCTAGTTTTATCGACTAGTTTTACAGGGGTGGCTGACACGCACGCACGCACGCAAGTACAAGGAAAGGGCAAGAGTAAGAGGTTAGGATTAGGGTAAGGATGGATTAGGCTGGAAGAATTAAGCGATTAGTAGATTATGTAAATGATGGGTAGAGTTGTAAATTAGGAGAAGGTAGGTGGTTAATTAAGAGAAAAGATGATTTAGTAAACTGTGGATTAGGGATGATAGAAGGGATGACGAGGGCTAATATAAGGGATTGATAAGATAGTACGGTGGGGGGTAGGTTAGCAAGATGAAGGATGACTGTGATGATAGGGTAGGGATGAGGGATTGGTATGGTAGGGGAGGGATGAGGGATTGCTATGATAGGGTAGGGATGAGGGAGTGCTATGATAGGGTAGGGTGTCAAAATGTTATGAGGGGCGGGGGATGAAAGAATGATACTGTACACCATAATGTAGCAAACAGAATTATAGAATATGAATATATGAGTAGCATTATAGGGTAAGGATGAGGTACCTTTTGATACCTTTTGATACCTTTTGATACCTTTTGATATATTCGCCACTCTTCTAGCGGCACCAAGGAGCGCGACGCCCCTCGTTATGGGTGGTGAGGGATAAATATGATTGATTGGTTATAAGGAAATGCTATGAGATGATAGGGAGGAGGGACTTGTATGCCAAATAAACATGAACCATAGCATTTCGAGATAATGATACATGAATAGCATACGTGGATAAGGCTTAAGGGAGCCCACCTCGCTTTTTTTTCGTTCTCTCCCTCTCTCTTTGGCTTGTATCCATTCGGCCCCATTCAGCCTACTGTTTTAAGACGTTTACCCCCATACAGGTGTCAATATTTTCCTGGCGAGCGGTAGCAAGCCAGCATATATATATATATTTGTTATGACAGTAAGCTAAATTTGTACATTTTTCGATAGAAAAATGTCTCCGGCGAAGCCGGATTTCTCCATACAATGCTGGCTCGCTATCGCTCGCCAGGAAGAAATCGACACCTGGATGGGGATAAGTGTACTAAAACAGTTGGCTGAATAGGGCCGAATGGTTACAAGCCAGGGAAAGAGAGAAAAAGGAAAGAAATATAACAAAAAACGGTGACCCCCCTTAGGAGTTGATATGATAAGATATATGATAGTAAATGGATGAGGGATTGGTGGAAGGGATGGGGATGATATAGGACAACAGAGGAGGGATAGGGTGGTGTTGTAGGATAGATGGTTCGGTATTTACTTTACTACCTCATCGTAAATTGAGCTATGTTTGTATAGGCTCGTGTGTGTGTGTGTGTGTGTGTGTGTGTGTGTGTGTGTGTGTGTGTGTGTGTGTGAGTGTGTGTGTGTGTGTGTGTGTGTGTGTGTGTGCGTGTGTGTGTTTATCGATTAACGAATACTCTCTTAGTCTTATGTACACACAAACTCACGCAACTATAAATGTAAGTTTATATGTGATATTAACTCATTTACGAGTACTTGCATAAAGGCTCATCCCTACGATTCTAGTACCGTATAGATAAATACATTTATGATAAGTTATTATGTATTTGTCGACTTCCTATGGAGTTCAAAAAATATGTTCTGTATACTTAACCCCTTCACCACTATTACATAATTGTCACCACATTCTGAGTACCATGTGACGATTGTCTTATAGTTTATAATCTAACTCTACTACTCAAATGGGTAAATACGATCTCAATGAACCCTCTTAATAACATAGGTCCTTCTTAAACTGCATCTTAAACTTAAAAAGCATCCAATTTTAGCCAGAAATAGAGATAAAATGGCGTCATGGTGTGAAGGTGTTAACATTATATTATATTTATATCGGTTATATGTCATGCACGATTCAATAATGAATGTGTGAACATTTAATACAATAATTCCGTCTTTATAGTAGTATTTGCATCAGGAAAACCTTAGTTACGAATTTTGAAATGAAACTTAATCTTGAATGTATATAATTACTCGGTAAACATCATTTATAATTGAATGCTTTGTGACGTCTACCAGCGTTGGCAGAATCGCCTCTCGTTGGCCACTAGCGCTCGCCAGGGACATCGAAATGGGCTACAGTTATCAGAGAATGTTGTTCTTTCTTTCCTAGTAATCGCATTGTCACAGACAGTCCAGTGGTGGTCTTTGTTTTCGTCTGTGACAACGGGTTATATTTTATATCAACAGTAGTGATAATAGTACCAGCGTGTGAATGAGAAAGACTTTCAGAGCGAGGAGGTAGTAAGTGTCTGTATGTACGGGTGCATTCCTGCCTCTCGCTCGCCATTGGACGGCGTGTCTGGCTGTGTCCTATGACGCCTGCTGTCTTGTGACGTCTCAGCCCGTGATTGGCCGACCATCGCGCCTTTGCGGTCTCCTGTGTAACTTACCTTCTCCATGAGGGTCCCCAGGAGCTGTCTTCATCAGGACAGGCTTGGCGCACGTGCTTCTAACTTCCCTTTGCATACTCTCTCCCGATCACCACCTTTATCACTGTTTCTCTCACTCGATTCTCTCTTTCCCTACTCTAACCTTTATTAACTGCACAACACTCCCCTTGGGTTCTGCATACAGTTTTCATAGCCGGCCCATTGTATTGCATGCGCCGTCCTCAGAGATATTTACATGTACTTAAAATAGGTTTGAGGGTTCTTAGTTAGTATAGGTTAAGAACTTTGTGTGTCTCCATTATTGATTTAGTGTTTCTGCTCTTTTATTTAATGCTAGACTGGGATAAGGTAACTGTAGTCGTTGTCTCCGATGTGTGTACGGTTTGCTTATACCGACACGACTTCGACCGGTCCTGTGGTAGCCTGGGTTGTCTTTTCGGTTGCGTCCTTTGTGAGTGCAGCATTGTGTTGACTGAGGGTTTTGGCCTGTACCAGTTCCACACTTTGCTGCCTCTTTACTTGTCTTTAGAGGGTCGCCAGGATAGAACCAGATACTTGTGATCTGGATCTATCGAGAGAGCCCTCTAGTCAATTAACGTAACTTAGCGGATGCAGTCTTAAGGACATCGCTAGGCTACAAGCCTGTCTTGCTCAACCCCAGTTCCTTACCTAGAGTATCCCAGCTAGACATTATTAATCGAGTAGACACTTGTTAGTATTTAATATAAGCTCTTTGATATGTGCACATTATTATTCACAGCATTTATTAGTCTAGGTTGTTGCTGAGCCGCACAACCATAGCAGACTGTTTCGTTAATGAGGAAGTACTTCTTTTAGTGTCGAGCATTGCTACCGTTGCGCATTTATAGTATTCTCGTGTCAGTTACCATTATATGTCCTATCTTTTAGTGTATTCGATTTACATGTGTGGTGTCCTGCCTCCTGCCTTTATATAGTTCTAAATCAGTACGAGCATCTTATGAGCATCAGACTTTCTTCAGAAGTTTCCGGGTCTATGCTGTAGGACTATACTTCACTTTCTTTCAGATAGGAGTGAAGAGTTTATTGTTGTTTAGAGTAACTGTATTGAAGCATCTTTTTATTGTATTAAATCTTGCAGTGATTTAATTGATCTTTCCATAGATTCCTTTTTATGCATTTTAACGTAACTTGCATCTTGTTTGTATCAGGCTATACCAGTGCAGGTTAGCCTGAAGTAGAGTACATTTATGCCCAGTTAAGGATACCCCGCTATCGCAGATTAACCCTGGAGGGTATAGGTGTTTTGTTCGCCGGCATATAAGTTCGAGGGTTTGGATCTAGCGTACCGTTGTTGCATAGTGCCCTATTACTAGTCCAATCATTGAGTGCCCTTGTTTTATTCGTAGTCCCGGTCGTAACAAATGGCGACCTTGCCTAGTATCTTATCTTAGTCGTCATAACAAATGGCGACCTTAGTCTAGGATTTAGTGAACTAAGAAATAATTGCAGAATTTTTGTTGTGGAGATTTTTTTTTTTTAAATCACCGTTTGGGGGTCGATTGTTATTTCTCACAGTTTGGCAGTGGACATTTGTTTTTGAGGAATATTTTGAACACGTTGGATTTTTTTTTGGCAACGTAGTATAGCACTTGAGTTGTTTTCAAGCATTTTTTGAGTGAATAATGCTACATGAGAGTTTAGGTACTTCTTTTTTTTTATAAACGTTGAGGATTTCCGGTGGACACTATGTCGAACGACGGATCAGTGCACAGTAAGGACACAGTACGGGAAGCAGGCGAGGAGGTGGAGAAGGTGGAGTTGTCTAACGGCGTTCGGGTGGTGAACAATGAGGAGGATGCTCGGATTTTTTTGGAGGAGCTTGTGTCGGCGGATCGGGTGTCGGGGATAGACCGGTATGGACTGCAGTGTGTAGCCACGGTCTTAAGGTTGTCCGGTACTAGCGGTTTGTCGAGAGGTGAGCTGGTTGCCTGGGTGCTCGGTGTGGGGTGCATGGGGCTTCGGGTGGAGCGGGAGCTGGGGCACCTTCTGCCCAGCCCCCATTCCACTCGACTCCTATCATGGCGCCCCCTCGGGCTCCGGAACCGGGTACGTTCCCGCAGGCCGATGCCCGCTGGCGGTTGGGTATGCCTCTAGGTGATTCACGGGGTGGGTCCCCAATAGTAGCACCCCCTCCTCAGGGTTTGTCTTCCGAGATGTTGTTTCAGCTCGAACTCGCCAAACTTGAGCAGCGAAAGCATGAGGCTGAGCTCGAGCAACGAAAGTATGAGGCTGAGCTCAGGCAGCAGCAGCAGCAGCAGCAGCGGGAATCTGAGCTTAGGATTCAGGCTGAGGAGAGAAAGGCCATACGTGAGGCTGAGCTTCAGGTTGAGGCTACGAAGTACTGTGCAGACATAGAGCTTGAGAAGTCTCGGGTGGAGTCGACAGGGCAGCGTCTCGGTTCTGGGAATCGAGGTCTTGATCAGTCTTTATCGCACCTTCTTAAGTTAGTCCCTGCATTTGACGAGTCGGGTGTCACCGAGTTTTTCCTGCATTTTGAGAAGAAGTGCCGGGAGCACCAATGGCCCGAGGTTAAGTGGGCAGCCCTTGTTTCCTCTAGGTTGGTTGGCAAAGGACTCAAGGCATATGATGCGTTGCCCTTGGAGTCTTGCATCGATTATGAGGTATTGAAGGAAGCTGTTCTGCGGGCGTACAAGTTACAACCAGAGACATATAGGTTGAAGTTTCGGGGTGTTACGAAGGGTCGTGAGTGCACTTTTCTAGAATATGCCCGGGAACTGTCTGATGCTTTGAGAAATTGGCTGAGGTCAGAGAGGGTGACGACGTTCGAAGAGCTTGAGCAGTTATTCCTTCTAGAGCAATTTTTAAAATGCACAGGCGGCGACCTGACTTTGAACCTCAAAGAGAAACATCCTAAAACTCTACAAGAGGCAGCTGAGTTGGCTGACCTGAGATTATCGCTGATTCGTGGGTGCGGGTCTGCACAACGGACCGATGCAGTTAACAAGGGGCGCAACACTCCACACCCCCCCCCCGAGTCAGTGATGCAACATTTAATAACAAAAGTAAGAGCAATGATACTAATTTTGATCACAAACCAAAAACCGTCCGGTTTAAGAAAGGTCAGGGCCCTTCCCCACCTCAGGGGAAGTCCAAGGGTGAAGTAGAGTGTTTTAAGTGTCATAAAAAGGGGCATTTTGCACGTTCCTGCCCTAGTAACCAACCTGCAGCAGTCGTGTCTTTGGTTAGCAACATTGGGGTGTCTCTGAGGTCTTCTGTGTTTACCCGGGGTGATATGTCAGATGCGGGGGCACAGCCAGTGAAGGAGTGTCCGGAAGGCTCGAAACCTGTCCGCGATGCTTTTTGCGACCATAGAGGGCGTGGCTGTGTGAGTTGGGCTGGTTGCAAGCATGGGTTGGAGTTGTTGCGTGATACAGGTGCATCCCAGACTCTGATGAAAAACTTTACAGGCCAACCTATAAACGCGGCACAGGTAGTTGTGGTGCAGGGTATTAATGCTACACGGTCACACCCGTTGGTTCGAGTGGAGCTGGAGGTTGATGGTGTGACACGAGAGATAGATGTTGGAATCGTAGAGAAACTGCCAGTAGAGGGCGTTGACCTTCTTCTCGGCAACGACTTTGCGGTGCCTACTTCTGAGGTTCCACCCTTAGTTGTTGCCGAGAGGGCGGCCGACGTGAGTAGGGAGGGGCAGGAGTTGGTCGAGAGGTGTCAATTACAGCAGATGGCGTGTGTTGTCACCCGATCTCGTGTATCTAAGGTGTCACAGCCTATTCCTCAGTCTCTAGACCAGCGGAGGAACGGTCGGAAGGAGAAAGCTAAAGTTGGGAGAAGTTTTGTGAGTTTTGATCCAGCGGCTCTTCTTGGCGACTCAGCATTAGCACCAATGTTTAGGTCCGGAGTGGCCCCAGAACCTGTCACACTTGGTGAGGAGGTAGGGCGTGAGAAAACTCCGAGACAGCAACGTTACACACTTAAGCAAGATAGGATCGAACAGTCCAGTATCGGGGGAGGCCATAAGTTGCTCCGGGAGCACTTAGATAGATTGGCTCCTTTGGATATCTGTCGGCTGCAGATAGATGATCCTGAGCTTCAAAAGTGTAGTAACGGTGCGATTGAACTTGATGAGGACGGGGATGCAAAGCCGGGGGACTTCTTTCGTGTGGAGGGCATATTGTACAGGCGTTTTCTAGATCCCAGACGGAGTTGGGAGGGTGGGTCGAGAGTGGTTGACCAGTTGGTAGTGTCTAGTGTGTGCCGTGATAGCCTACTGAGGTTGGCGCATGATGTACCATTGGCAGGGCATTTGGGTGTACGTAAGATGGTAGCAGCATTGGCGAAATTGTTTTGGTGGCCAGGTATGAAGGCACATGTGGCGTCATGGGTGGCAATACCTGCCAGACAGTAGGTAAACCAAACCAGTGTATTCCCAAGGCTCCGTTACACACTATTCCTGTAATCGGGCCACCATTCAGTAAGGTTATAATCGACATGGTTGGCCCTCTACCCCCTACTAGTGCAGGCAACAAGTTCCTCCTCACAATCATGGAGGTTGCCACTCGTTATCCGGATGCACACCCCATGCGAAATGGTACTGCTAAGACTGTTGTTCGTAACTTGCTATTGTACTGTTCTAGGTACGGGTACCCGCAGGAATTGCAGTCAGACCAAGGGTCCAACTTTACTTCTAACCTTTTCAAACAGACCATGCAGCAGCACAGTATCAGTACAGTTGTCTCTTCAGCCTATCCCCCAGAGAGTCAAGGGGTGTTGGAGAGGTGGCACTCGACTCTGAAAAGCATGCTGCGTTGTTACTGTGTTGAGAATGGCAAGGATTGGGATCTTGGGTTGCCCTATGTATTATTCGCTGCTCGGGAGGTACCTGGTGAAAGCTTAGGGTTCAGTCCCAATGAGTTAGTTTTCGGACATCAGGTCAGAGGCCCCCTCAACATGGTTAGAGAAATTTGGGAGGGCACAGCAAAACCATGTTCCATGTTAAAGTATGTCCTCGAGAGTAGAGAGAGAATGCCGAGAAGCCTAGAGTTGGCAGGTAGGAATTTGGTAGGGTCGCAAGCACTTATGAGGGACAGGTACGATGAGAAGACAAAACTCCGGGAGTTTAAGGTGGGGCAGGAGGTGTTGATTCTGTTACCTCTGCCAGGTCATCCGTTGTCTGCCAAGTACGCTGGTCCTTATAAGGTGGTAAAAAAGATCTATGACCTAGACTATCTTGTGGCTACTCCAGATAGGCGTAAAAAGAATCAGCTGTGCCATGTGAATCTGGTGAAAGAGTTTGTGAGGCGCCCCCCTGAGCCTCTCGCTGTCCCTGTGTTGACATGCAGCGGTCATGGAGGAGAAGGAGTGAGGGACAGTGAAGCCCAGGTGGAGGATAACTGGGAGTGTCATGTCTCTGCTGACCAGTGGGCGGGGAACTCCAGACAGGTGGCTGACGATGCTCTAGTGCACCTGCCTGAGCAACAGCGTGCAGCCGTGCAGCGCCTGTTTGCTTCCTACCCCACTGTGTTTGCAGAGCATCCAGGCCTCACAACTCGAGTGGTGCATGACGTGGACGTGGGAGATCACTCCTCCTTTAAATCAGTACCCTACAGAATTCCACCCATTAAACTCCCAGCCCTCAGAGCGGAGTTAGAGTATATGTTGGAATGGGGGCTGATTGAGAAGGGGGCAGTTAGGTGGACATATCCTGTCACTCTGCAGCCCAAGCCTGACGGGAAGGTTCGCTTCTGCATTGACTTTAGGAGATTGAACGGGTTGACTCCCACCAATGCTTATCCCCTTCCCCGTGTTGACGATAGTGTAGACAAGATTGGTAAGGCACAGTTTCTAACTAACGTAGACCTAGTGAAAGGTTACTGGCAGGTGCCCTTGTCTGAGCGGGCGAAGGGGGTATGCGGGTTTGTGGTTGATGGGAACACTTACCGTTGCAATGTGATGCCGTATGGCCTTAAAAATGCCCCAGCAACCTTCCAGAGTTATAAATGAGTTAGTAGCTGACATCCCTAACTGCACTGTCTACCTAGATGACGTTATAATCTATGATGACAACTTTGAGAGTCACTGTGAGCACATAGAAGCCTTGTTTCGGAAGCTCAGTGGTGAGGCCAGCTTGGTGGTCAATCTGGGCAAGTGCGACTTTGTCCGGGCAACTGTGCAGCATCTTGGGTTTGTGGTCGGGTTAGGCCATGTGTGCCCGCCCCAAAACAAGATACAGGCTATTAACCCCAGGCCGTCCACCAAGTGGCAGATCATGAGATTTTTGGGCATGATCGGTTACTATCGCCGCTTCATTCGGGGTTATTCTACTGTGTTAGCTCCCCTGACAGATTTGCTAGCAAAAGAGAAAAAGTTCAAGTGGGCACCTGAGTGTGAAAGGGCTTTTTCGCTGGTTAAGCACATACTATGCACTCACCCAATCCTCAGGGCCCCTGACTTTGAAAGATCGTTCCAGCTGGCAACAGATGCCAGCGGTGTAGGGGCTGGTGCCGTCTTAATGCAAACAGACGAGGAAGGTTTGGAGCATCCAGTCAGTTTCTTTTCCGAGAAGTTTAATTCTGCTCAGAAAAACTACTCTGTGGTGGAGAAAGAACTGCTGGCAATAGTGTTGGCGCTCAGGCACTTTGAAGTATATGTTCCTGCCTACGGGCCAGTCGTGGTGATTTACACCGACCACCACCCTCTTAAATTTCTGAACCAATTCCACAACTGGAATATGAGGCTGACACGTTGGTCACTCATGTTGCAAGAATACAATCTAGACATTCACCATATTGCCGGATGTGAGAATGTGATTGCAGACTGTTTGTCGAGGGTGGAGGATCCGGCGTAGATCACCACAGGTGTGTGGGTTTGAGTGGAGAAAAACCAGGCTTGCCCCTGTAGAGCAGCCGTCAAAAACAACATTAAAATTAAATCAAAAATCACATAAAAACTCTTTCTTTTTGATAGTTAATTGTAAGTTGCCAATGTTATAGCTAATCCTAAGTTGAACCTGTCTTTCACTTAGTAGGCTGGGCTCTGTGAAGCTCGCTCAGGGAGCATAGCAGGCTAAATTATACTATTGTGTTTGGGAGGGGTTGTAAGATTTTCTTTATGCTAATATGTTGTTTTTAAGATTGAGCTTTGCATTTCATTTCTGGTGGAGTGGCTAGGTGTGGCGGGTCTTGTCGGCATTCTGCCTTGTCAGATATGGTGCTCGCCTAATGTTGAGCGTCCCATATCTTGGGCGGGGTGTGACGTCTACCAGCGTTGGCAGAATCGCCTCTCGTTGGCCACTAGCGCTCGCCAGGGACATCGAAATGGGCTACAGTTATTAGAGAATGTTGTTCTTTCTTTCCTAGTAATCGCATTGTCACAGACAGTCCAGTGGTGGTCTTTGTTTTCGTCTGTGACAACGGGTTATATTTTATATCAACAGTAGTGATAATAGTACCAGCGTGTGAATGAGAAAGACTTTCAAAGCGAGGAGGTAGTAAGTGTCTGTATGTACGGGTGCATTCCTGCCTCTCGCTCGCCATTGGACAGCGTGTCTGGCTGTGTCCTATGATGCCTGCTGTCTTGTGACGTCTCGGCCCGTGATTGGCCGACCATCGCGCCTTTGCGGTCTCCTGTGTAACTTACCTCCTCCATGAGGGTCCCCAGGAGCTGTCCTCGTCAGGACAGGCTTGGCGCACGCGCTTCTAACATCCCTTTGCATACTCTCTCTCGATCACCACCTTTATCACTGTTTCTCTCACTCGATTCTCTCTTTCCCTACTCTAACCTTTATTAACTGCACAACACTCCCCTTGGGTTCTGCATACGGTTTTCATAGCCGGCCCATTGTATTGCATGCGCCGTCCTCAGAGATATTTACATGTACTTAGAATAGGTTTGAGGGTTCTTAGTTAGTATAGGTTAAGAACTTTGTGTGTCTCCATTATTGATTTAGTGTTTCTGCTCTTTTATTTAATGCTAGACTGGGATAAGGTAACTGTAGTCGTTGTCTCCGATGTGTGTACGGTTTACTTATACCTACACGACTTCAATCGGTCCTGTGGTAGCCTGGGTTGTCTTTTCGGTTGCGTCCTTTGCGAGTGCAGCATTGTGTTTGAGGGTTTTGGCCTGTACCAGTTCCACACTTTGCTGCCTCTTTACTTGTCTTTAGAGGGTCGCCAGGATAGAACCAGATACTTGTGATCTGGATCTATCGAGAGAGCCCCCTAGTCAATTAACGTAACTTAGAGGATGCAGTCTTAAGGACATCGCTAGGCTACAAGCCTGTCTTGCTCAACCCCAGTTCCTTACCTAGAGTATCCCAGCTAGACATTATTAATCGAGTAGACACTTGTTAGTATTTAATATAAGCTCTTTGATATGTGCGCATTATTATTCACAGCATTTATTAGTCTAGGTTGTTGCTGAGCCGCACAACCATAGCAGACTGTTTCGTTGATGAGGAAGTACTTCTTTTAGTGTCGAGCATTGCTACCGTTGCGCATTTATAGTATTCTCGTGTCAGTTAACATTATATGTCCTATCTTTTAGTGCATTCGATTTACACGTGTGGTGTCCTGCCTCCTGCCTTTATATAGTTCTAAGCAGTACGAGCATCTTATGAGCATCAGACTTTCTTCAGAAGTTTCCAGGTCTATGCTGTAGGACTATACTTCACTTTCTTTCAGATAAGAGTGAAGAGTTTATTGTTGTTTAGATTAACTGTATTGAAGCATCTTTTTATTGTATTAAATCTTGCAGTGATTTAATTGATCTTTCCATAGATTCCTTTTTATGCATTTTAATCATAGACTCCTCTACATAAGGACTGGCGTCGGCCATACTCGGGTCCCGGAACTTGGGTCCATTGTCAGGCCCACAAACTGAGGTCTTATTTTAGTTTTACTGGATATGGGACTTTGTGTTTTTACTCTACAACATCTTATTAACTAAAGCAACCAAGTAAAGGAAAATAAAACATTTGTTTTTGGTTGATTGACTCATAAGTCTCTTTCGTGATTGAACATAATAGGAAAATATACAGTTATAATGAGATAGTTTATAAGAACATGTATTATACAAGCAAAGCATCATACCATGACTTACATTAATTAAATATTAGAAGACATTAAAGTAAAACCTTTGCAAAATATTACTTTACACATAATTTTACATATATCAAAAGTCACATAACACAATAATTAACTTAAACATTAGAAAGTTTCTCTTGTCACCTTAAGCAGCCTAGTGTACACTCCCGATCGCTTGTATTAAATACAAAGGCCTTAAACAACACATTACACAATGTCTGGCATGCTCCTGAATGGCTAGCTAAAGGAGCATCTACATAAGACAAGCATTGTTTCAAGTAATTGGGACAACACTTTTTTGAGTCTTGAAGAGACATTTGAAGGGTGATGCCACTATGTACAAAGAAGACAGTAGCCAGTGTAGGCATACTCAGCCCACCTCGATTGAGCGCAGTCAAAAACTCTGATGACAAGCATTCCCCAGAATCTACTTCCTGTTGTCCATGTTTATGAGATAAAAATCCCCCAATGTAGACAATTTTATGTTTTAAAGTATCATCTGAATCTAGAAGTAGTTGAGTGTCTTGTAATGTCAGCTCTTCCAGAAGTTGTAAATCACCATCATCTATTGCTGCTGTACAAAATGCACAGCTTACTTCTTTGGCTCGGTCAGGAACGATGTCACGTTTTAACAGCTGATGCAACTGCTGTACTTTGGATGCTGCTTGAACATCCCCAATGTCAATGTAAAAATTTCCTCCACTACGTTGTCTTGCTTGACCAAAAAACTTTTCTAGGGGATCTTGTGAAAAAACAGCAGGTAGGATGTAAGCAAAATCATGGGTTTCAAAAAGATATTGTGCTGCTTCTATGTTATACCTTGTTGTGATGACAAAGGCATCTGCTGTTGACTGTGTTAGTTTTCTCTCTGCCATGCCCACCAGTCCACCGACAGCTGGATACAACTGTACACATTTCCTGCAGAGCTTTGAAGTTTGTACAGTTTAATGTCCAAGGTTCACGATATTGGTCTCGTAAATGAACTGCGCTGTACTTGCTTTTAACATTCATCATTTTAAACCAATTGGTTACCAGTGTTATGTATATCACTTTTCCATCCTGAAATTTAACAGTTCCTTTAAGACCTTCAAATGCAGCAATCGTTTTCTCATTGAACACTTGGCAAACTAAGGGCACACTCTGACGTTGCAATGGTTTAGGAAATACTGATGAGCGTGTGAGTTTTGTCAGACGAAGTGGTGTCTTCTGATCTTCATTGTAAAGAGCTTTAACATCACTCCAACACGCCAAATATTCTGTACCGTCCTTGCTAAAATGTAATTCTTGACATTTCTCTGTGATCCAGTTGTTTCTCATATTCTTGAGGATGTGAACATAATCATAGACAAGGAAAACATTTATGCCATCTGGTGCTAGTGTTACTTTTCCAGGACCCCCAAGCATTCTGTAAACAGCTTGATTCAGTGGACAGTTGTCACAGACGAACGATACTGGATGGCCACCACTAGCTTTAACAACATATACAGCCTCAAGTAATATTTCCTTCAGTTGAATAGCATTCAGTTTTGATACAGGATGAATTCGTATGATGTACCGTGGTCCTCCATAGTGACAAACAACTTCAATAGCAAGAGCAGATGTTGCTAGATTTTCTGGTCCGTTTGTTGCATAGCCTACTATATGCTCTCCTGTAAATCTAAGGGCCTGCTTAAGCTTGACTTCATCAAACAAAATGTTAACTAACCGCTGTTGTGGCTTCAACTGATCAAAAAGGATTGGGAGACACTTGTCAGCATAAGTGCGAGATAACAATTGGCGAATCTGTTTCTCACAAGGAAGACTAATTGCTTTGGAGTTTCTAAGCATTCTATATGCTGCGGGTGATATACAAAACAGTTCTGCTGCAAGAATTAACATATGCTTTGTATATCGGCGATTTTTAGGAGGAATAAGAAGGAGTTGTAACTGTGCTTGAATGAACTGAAAACCTTCAATTTCATGAAATTCTGTGATAGAGTCAAGTTCTGAAATTATTCTTTTTAAGCGGTCAGTATTAGTCGCTTCATGAGTGTTCATAATTTTCACTATTTCTTCAATTTGAGACCACTTACTTACCAAGCTATTTTTTTGAAGATTCAGTTTACTTTTTGGTATCTCCAAGCCACTTTTCTCTGCTACTACCAGCTGCAGAAAACCAAAAGGAGACTGTACCTCTTTAAAATGAAGAAACTTATCAACTGCTCTACCATTACCATCTGTCTTAAACATTGTCAGTTCTCTACCATTTTGCATTATATAAAACTCAGGGAAGTGTTTTCCAATCTCTCCTGCAAATTTGTCATAACTATGCATTTTGTCTTGTTCATTTTCAAATTCAGTTTGTTTTTTAAGTCTTGCTTCACTTGTCACTGTTTTAGTTAACCTAGGAGCTGACGTAAGTTGTTTGAGGCAAGACTTGGGTACACCTTTAAAAACTGTAGGAGGCCCAGCTGGTCGTTTTCCTCCCCGAACTGTGACCCAATCGCAGTCGAAGTGTGATGCACAAATCCATAGTTTCGACCTGTCTCTCAAACTTTCTGGGCTATTTGGCATAGCACTAATCCATGCATGTCGTTCTTGTTCTTCATTCGGGAAACACACCATAGGACTGTATGGCTCTCCCCTGTAGTTTCCACGACAATTGAATGCAGCACATCTTTTCGGCATTGTTCCTGTAAAGCAAAAAAACAAGAATAGTTGTAAAATGGTTATCAGTACATATCAAAGCAACCCGTTGACATCAGCTCAATTCTAATATTTATCAGCTAAATAAGTTGTTAACACAGATCCTTTTGTGACTGGTAAGTATTTATAAGAAAATTACTTACAATAAGCTGAGAGATAACGAACAACAGAACAAAAATGTGTTGCCTCTAACGTGTCTCGTGGGTGACTGGCGTCTGGCATCGTCCTGGGCTGTTCGTTTTCTGGCGAGACATTATGTCGCCAATATGGCGGGGATATGGACGATTGCGTGTGAAATTACATGCATTTATATGTAAAGTTGTGTTTGTGTACATATTTTTGTGTTTAAGAAAGTCGGAGAGACCACTGCTTTCATGATACTGCTTTTAAGCAATGGACCCAAGTTTCAAACTCCGAGAGTGCTCGTTTCCAGTCCTTATGTAAAGGGGTCAATGATTTTAACGTAACTTGCATCTTGTTTGTTATCAGGCTATACCAGTGCAGGTTAGCCTGAAGTAGAGTACATTTATGCCCAGTTAAGGATACCCCGCTATCGCAGATTAACCCTGGAGGGTATAGGTGTTTTGTTCGCCGACATATAAGTTCGAGGGTTTGGATCTAGCGTACCGTTGTTGCATAGTGCCCTATTACTAGTCCAATCATTGAGTGCCCTTGTTTTATTCGTAGTCCCGGTCGTAACATTATGACTTGGTTCACAAATCAGGAAAAGATAATGTAGTGGCAGATGCGCTCAGTAGGCTACCAGTTAATGATGATATTGTGTCAGGAACCCCGGCTGAGTACATTAAATTGGTAGAATCATTAGATTTTGAGGAGATTTCCTTTGCCACTATCAGAGGATTAATCCGCAGAGTGCCAGACAATTATTGACCCTATGCATCTGCCAGTGCAGAGGATTTTTTTTTTTTTTTTTTTTTTGGCTAAATCTATCAAGTTGGGTGAGAAAGGGATAATGGTAAAAAAAACACCCCCCTTGTCCATTTTCGCCAGAAATCAGGTCCCCGATGGTCCCGAATGTAGCTGAAATTTTCAGTGTAAATCATCGACTTTATGGTATCGGAACGTATAGGTAGGAGGGTGAGTGGGAGGTGGTGGGAGGGGGGTTTGGGGGATGGTGGGGGGAAACGGTAGAGAAGCGGAATTGACCTCTGTTACAAAATATGAAGTCCGTAAGATGGTGAGGTCGGTAGTTTCGCCCACCATGGATTTCCTTTTTTTCTTTTCTTCGTACGGATATGCTGGAAGTGGGTGGTGGGAGGGCGGTTGGGGGGTGTGGTGGGTGGAAGGCAGAAGGGTTAAGGGGACTTGTCACACAAATATGGAAACCGATTGGTGCAGTCGTTCACCGTCACAGATTTTCCTTTTTTTTCCTTGTGAGGCGACCAAATAGTACAGAGACCCCTGTGGGTGGGGGGGAAGGGGTTGTCGTTGGTGGTAGGCAAGAAGCCAGAAGGGGTTAGGTACATGTGGTAGAAAATAGATGAAAGCCCATAGGTGCAGTTCCGTTTTTTTCGCTTGCTACCAATTTTTTTTCGGCCGCGTGGACGTAGATATCTGTCCCTGGCAAATGGCGCGGTGACAACACCCTTGGACGTATATATACGTCCCGGGCACTCAGCGGGTTAACCAAGAAGGATGTAATTCTCTGCCGTTGTTGAACTGTCTGAACGTATGGATGGAGTAATGATATCAGCCCGCAGTGAGCGGAGTATCGCCAGGGTGAAAAAATGACTTAAGCCTTCATGATGAATGTAATTCTGTACACGAAAACAGAGTGGTAGTCCAAGGGCATCTGCGCTGTAAAGGTCTTGGAAGCACTTGCATGTTGGCCATAATGGTATTTCAGCTATGAAGGTGGAGGGCAAGGGAACTGGGTGTGGTGGCCAAAGATTGACCAAGATATTGCAGAACTAAACAAAGATGTTGCAACATTTGCTTAAGAATATTGGAAACCACCCACCCACACCACTTCCCAGTCCTTTCCTGGCCAGATGATGATCACCATGGTAAGATTACATATAGATTATGCAGAGGGGCACCTTGGAAACAACAAGTATTTTCTGGTTATTGTAGATGCACACACCAAATTTCTAGATGTCCATGTAAATAATTCCATGACCTCTGCTGCTACCATTGAGTTGCTCAGGAAAAAAATAGGTTTGTAATTTTGGATTGCCGCGATACCATTGTTGTTTCAGATAAATGACCCTTACTTTGTGTCTGAGGAGATGCAGCAATTTTTGAAAAACAAAAAATGGCATAAAGCAGATAACCCCAGCTCCTTACCAATCCTTCTTCTAATGGCTTGGCCGAAAGGGGTCGTGAGGACCCTTGAAGGAAGGAATTAAAGACATTTTTGCAGGGTAGTTTGAATACCAGGTCTCTGAGATTCTTGTATAATCAGGAGAAAAAAACCAGCCATGTTGCTACAACAGGTAAGCCTCCTGCTGAATTGAAGTTTAAACAGAAAATTTCAAAAAGTTAAACGGTGGACGTCCGTCAACACGTGAACCCTCCAAAAGATCAGGGAGTTGGCCAAGATAGGAGAGAACAGGGTCTTTAGTGAAGGAACAAAAATACTCTTCAAGTTTGGCGGGATGTGTCTTGTTAAAAAAATTTGGCAAGGGAGATTCTTGGGTAAGAGGGAAAAGTTGTGGAGGTATTGGGGTATTGAGAAATTATAAATTCCAGGTTCAAGATTTTGGAACATATTATATTGAAAAGGCATGCCGATCAAATCATGCCACAGATTTCTTGTATCTCCTTCACCTCAAGCTTCTTGGTAGTATTAAAGCCTAACGGAGGGTCTTAAAATGGTGCCAAGTTTTGTGGAGCAAGTAGGGTCAGCCTACTTCTCCATATTCTTTGTACTGATTCCGAACCCCAAGAGCCATTGGTGGTTAACGTTGGTGGACGCGCGCTCCCCCGGTGGGACCGGTAATGCGGCGCAGCGCTCCGCGCCTCCTCAGACATAAGGTAATGCGGCAGCGCTCACGCGCGCCTTTGGTTCAGCCGAACCGATGCCCCGCGCCGCTCCTACACGCTACCAAAAATAGGTATATAATAAAAAAAAGTAAAAAAAACAGCTTCTAGAAGTTGACATTTAACACCTTACGCGAGAGGCGCTATGCGGTTTATTTATATTGTACCGGCCCAGCGGGGTGGTTTTTACAGCCAAAATAGGGCTGTTTACGTGATCACTTTTCAGTGCCTAAAAAAGACCCAGAACGTAAAAAAAGTAACTATCACTGAAAGGGCATCAACAGCAGCTTTCGAATGACAACCATAACGATCCTTTTAGGGATGGGCTAGTTTTCTTGCAATAAACCGTGCAAACGCTGCGAGCCTCAGACGTGCAAAAAGCATTGTAATTCGGTACTTTCCCCATATAATTCAGTATTTGTAGAGAAAGTGAGAGAGGGAAGGCAAGGGAGCTGAGATTCCGTTTTGTCAGTAGGTTCGCCGACGGTGGTCTGGAGCAGTCATACGCTTCGCTAAGTCTCCTGCCACCACTTGTCTCTCTCTCTCAGCAACCATTACGTGCTGAAATTGCCACTCGACCTATGTCACGAGCGCCGCCCACATAGTCAAGCTGTATTTAACTCGACTTATGTGGTGGAGCCGGTAATTAAGGGTTAATTATTTACCTAAATAATGTACAATCTTTTGTCTTTCACATCATTAAATTAAACAAATTAAAAAAAACTCAAAGTCATGGTGTCCTTTATGAAGTTTAAGTTTCTCACTTCTCCCTCAGTTTCTGTACTTCTTTATGTCATAATCAATGATAATGATTGATATCATATCAATGGATGACGCGCTTCTTTGCTGAGCAGTCTCCCACGTGGTATAAATATGGGCTGCCGGGACTAGGCGTCTTGTCAGTTGTCACGCCCAGTGCCAGGTTCCGTACTATAATTATATACTGACTCGCCGAAAAAAAAATCGTAGCCAGAAAAACGAAACGACTAGCACCTATGGCTTTCATATTTTTAGTTTTTTACCACATGTACCTTACCCTTCTGCATACCCACCACCACTATCCCAAACCCCTCCTCCCACCCACTCGCTGACTATCGGTCGCCTCACAAGGAAAAAAAAAAAAGGAAAAATCTGTGGCGGCGAAACGATTGCACCTAATCGGTTCACATATTGTGGTTGTGACAATGTGCCTTACCCTTCTGCCTTCCCTCCACCACACCCCAACTGCCTCACACAACCCACTTCCAGCGTATCCGGTACGAAGAAAAGGAAAAACAAAAAATGCTGTGGCTGGCGAAACTACCTCACCAATCGGTTTTATATTTGTAAACAGAGTCAATTTACGCTTCTACCTTCCCCCCACCATCCTCCCACCATACATTCAAGTAAACATTCCTGATGGTATGTATGGATACCTCTAAAATGAATAAAAGATCTCTGAAGTGGTTTTAGGGTCTTTTGACTCTTTTGAGCTAGTTCGCGACTATCGGGGACCCTGATTTCTGGCGAAAAAATGGACAAGGGGAGTGGTTTTTTTTACCATTATCTCTTCCCCTCTCTCTTTCTCACCCAAGTTGAGAGATTTAGCCAAAAAAAAAAAAAAAAAAAAAAAAAAAAACTTACCTTTCCAGGGTTTTGACGGTTGGCACTGTCCAGTCTGTCCACTATCATTAGTATCACTGATTTCACCGTTCACTAACCCCACTGTGAGTAACCAAACCATACGATGACGATGTACACGATTAATGACGTTCTTGAAACCTGTTCGTTGACAGGAAAAAAACCATCGCATTCGGAGCGCCAGAGAATAGGAGCGCTACATTCCAAGCCAGCGCTCCTCGCGCTGCAACTCCGAGTTCAGATTATTGCCGCTCCTCGCTACGCGCTCCTTCTATATTGCGATAGGGCGGCACCGTATCGCAGACAGAGCGCAAATCGACGCGCCACGCCCACCACTGCGTGGTTAATGACTTCACCGGAGCAGGAGGGAATACAAATGAGACCACTGGGTGGTCCAAGGACCCCTGAACCTAAGACGGATCCACTAGGAGTGTTAAGCCTCCGGAGAGGACTAAATTTAACGTAAGGCCCACAAGCAAATTATAGGAACGAAATGTTGATTATTTTATAATTGCATTAAAATGATATCACTGTAAATGTTCCATCGCATTTAACCCTTAAAGAGCAGCGCGCGCAACATAAGTCGAGTTGAAAAAAAAAAACTGGCAAAAAACGGGGTGAAAAAAAGGGCTTGAATGACTCGAATCGATTTGTGAAAATGGGTTGGCGATAAGTAATGATTCCATACGTCCGACAGCTGTGGCATCCCGGCCCACAACTTAACTCCAGTTCCCTCACCGCACGGGGAGGATGACCAGTGTAACCAATAGTTCGCTAAAAAGTGAGCAAGCGTAGCAAAATCAGCTAAACTTCCATTCTTAGAGGTAACACTGTCCCCAGTGTTCCACGAGTGCTACGCAGCTGTACGTGGCGCCATTGTGTAGCGATTTCCAACTCGTCTTCCGGGCGATACAGTTCCTTCCATACTGCATGGGTGATTATAGCCAAGTTCAAAACGGCCACAGAGCACCCGCTAAGCAAGGCGTTAATATGACCGTTTACTGTACTAGTACTGTATTTTGTACATTAAGATATATTTTTTTTTTTTTTGTCTTTGGAGTTCTATTGATGGTAGGCCTATTTTAGGTTATCCACTTCTTATTTTTTTAATATATTTCTGAATTGTTTTTATTTTGTTGTTCCTTATTTTATTCGGGACTATTTAATATTTTCCAAATTCTGGGAAGGAGAAGTGTTTGTTATATTACATATGTAAGTACTGTATATTCCTGATTTGTAATACACCATGTGAGAAGGAACATTGTTCAATTGCTTTATGTTAGGGTTGATTTGGGATCGTGCGGACTATCGGAGGAGGAGAGACACCTGTGACCTTTGGAGCGGAATAAGACGGCTTGTAACCGCCACGATGTTTTATTGGTTAACCCACATATACAAAGCAAAAAACCCATGGAAAGTCCAGTACAATAAACCTCTGTGCCAAGCCTCTATGTATCCCCTAGCCTATGTCCCTAATAATACACCGAGTGGCTCTCTTCAGCACAGCACGGCGGTGGTGTTGTAAGGGATATAAAACAACTTTAATGAAACTTATCGCTTAATAATCATTCATCTGGGGTTAGCTCCCATACATCACGAGCTTTTATTTGTTATACAATGGGGACAACCTCACCTAGTAACACAGACTCCACAACTAGTCCCTAACTGCACCGAACTTGTATTGCTGCTAAAACTAAAAGGCCAAAAGAGGCGTGGTATCTTAGTAGGTTGCAGATTGGCTGCCACCCTCAGAGGGTTAACTAATGCCGAGTTAGAGATGAGGCGTGTTTTGGTGGCAGGAACAAAAAGGGACAGTAGGGCCTAGTATGGCACTGCAGGCCTATACACACACCCAAGTTCCCAACAACACCGTTCCTCCAAAGGCCTACAAAAACTAAGGTAAAACAGGCCAACCCACAAACCCACTATACGATACCAATCAGGCATACTATGATCACCAGTGCATAAAATTATAATGCAGCCAGAAATAATTTTGGAAAACCAACATGGAAGAATAAAAAGCAAGGTTATATCTGTCTAGATATGCGCACAGAAGAAAATGAATGCACTAATTAATAATAAACTAAAGATGTTAAAACAAGACCAAACGTCATCACCACTTCGTAAAAATATTAATTAGTGAATCTCTAAACAGCACCCAGTAATATGTAGTACTTCTAAAGGGATATCTTGGGTAGCTATCTGCATGGGTATGGTCCTGGTTATCTTGCGTCCAGGAAAATACTTGACACCTGGGATGGGGGTTAACGTCTTAGAAAACAGTAGGCTCTGGCAATGGCGGGGCCCTGCATGGATACAAGCCAAAGAGTGGGAGGGAAAGATAAGAGAGAAAGAAAAAAGCCTGGTGACCCCCACTTAACGACGACATTCACCATACTCCGACTATATGCTCAATCATGACTCCAGCCCTGCTATGCTCCAATCAAAATAAAGAACCAAAAAAGAAATATGCGGTATGACAAAGGCAAACAAAATGAAGCAAGGCCTATCCAAACACCCAACAGAGATGTTGACCAGATGCGAGAAGCTACGACTGGAGATAACGCTCTGGCATTTCAATGAGCTCTGAGCTCCCACGGCCAGAGCGAGGGAGGCGAAGGGGAGCACCAGGGTACCGCCAAAACATTACAATAAACTAGGCAGCCTGGGCCTCTCACTAGCAAATACAAAGTAATCAAGGAAAACGTAAGACAACATTGTGTGTAAGCTTAGAATAAACCCCGACCACAATAATCAATCCCCCAAGGGCTGAACAAAAGAAGTAATTATACTCGTGGCAACAATAATAACAATGTTCCCGTAGGCGCAAACCCTGACGAGACAAAGGCTTGACCACGAGGCAAGGCCCCTAGCCTCTCCACAGGCCACAGTGAGGTATCAGATAACACACATACAAAACTGAAACCTGGCGGAGAAGTTCGGCAGGATGTGACACCCCTCACACCCAGGGGGAGTCTATTGGTGCATTCTTTGAAACTAAACGACATGCTCATACTTCATCAAAACCAACTATCAAGAACTTTTTTTTAAAAAACAACTACAATATGTTTGTTGTATTTTTATAAGTTTTTTTTATATTTTTGTATTTACATCATTTTCTTCTATAACAGAAAACACAAGCAACTCCTACTTTACGACCCATACGCTGGGCTACATTACGGCAAACCAAAAAGCACCAGACCGTAAACATGCTACATCAAACCAAAGTAGGCTACACCAACACTGACTGAAAAGCGAGGGTTCTCCGTAAATCAATACCCTCCCGTGACACACCATCAGCATTAACATTATCAGTGCCCTTAACATGCCCCACATCCCAAAAAACTGCAGTGTTCCTACAGCAAAAACACACAACTGACCACTGATAAACTGCCCAGTCCATCACCAAGACTGGCCACGTCTCTTCGCTCTCTCCGGGCACTGGGATCCAACAATGCCAATAATCTTTCACCATTTTCCACCTTAGTGGAATAAACGAGGGCAGGCCCCTATGGGGTCGTCAAACTCTGGGTAAATCGGGACTAGAGCGGTCTGTCAGGGATACCATACACTAACACCGTACCGACAATCAACACAAAAACGGATCTTGCCCACTCTCAACTCAGGTTGCAAAAGTCATGGCAAAAAGACCAACCAACGATATCCGTTATCCCTCAGCCCCTTCTCCAACATGTAGTCAAGCTCTGGATGTTAAGGGACAGGTCTGTCGAGCAGGATGTATACCGGTAGGGCGAGCCAAATTGAGCTCTTTTGCACTGTCTCCAGCCTCTATGTCGGGTGACACTCCGGACATCAGGCCTGGATGAATCCACAAACATGCGGAAAGTACTTCGCCACAGCCCTAGTAAACAACTTCTCTTGGCCACTTAGGAACAAGAGGGTTGCACACTTATCTTCGAAAAACAACCTTTTCTTTATTGCTCTTCCCACAACCCATCCAGGACCGCAGCCTATAACAACTATAGCATCCAACTCCTTCTCCACCTCAGTCCCTAATACAGAAGGTCCTAAGAGAGAGGCAAGACGAATCTGTAACCACTGGGGCAGGTCACTCCTACAGTTCTTAAGTGCCAAGGCTTCCCTGCCGATACCATACATGCGCACCACCACCATTCCTTGCGGCCTCCACCTGCCTGAGCATGCATGACGCTTTCAGCGCCCTACGGCCAGATGCAGTCGGTCTATGGTAGGGCTGTTTGCCATTTTTCTAAGGCATCATTGGGAGGCTATGACGAACGGTCGGGCGTTTCTATTACATAGGTAACCTCACCAATCTGCTTAATGTCCTGATACTGACCACACCCCCAAAACTTAGCAGCCATGGGTCGACCCTGAACTTACAACCGTGCCAAAGCCTCGTCGCCCCACCTTGAACCACCCTAGATTTAGCCTGTTTGGTTCACAAGGGTCTCTACATCTTCGTGGTTCATGCTGCTATGCCGGGATAGCCTCCGGGGATCTAGGTGGTAGTATCAATTAAAGTGTGAAAGTATTTATCTCCCGGACTGGTGGGTTAATAAGGGGCCAAACCATGTCAACTATGACACGCAGTCAATGGCGGTTCAACTGCAGGTGTAGGGATCAAAGGTGCCACGGGTATTCCTGGGTGGGGTTATTACTGAACCAAATGTTATTCTTTTTTCACATGCATATACTCTGATCTATCTTCTGGGCCGTAACGGAGCCCATTTTTTAAATTTCGGCCTGGGCCGCCCCTCAAAATAACCACCTTTCTGCAGTTAGAGCGGACATTTATAAATAATTGCTACTTCTCGGGTATTACTGGACCACCAAATTCAATGACCTTACACATACATCTAAATTAAATCTATCCTCAAGGCGTATAATCAGAAGCCCTTTTTTTCAATTCCTGCCAGAGCGCGCCCCCCAATTACACCTCTCACTTCTACAGTAATGCGACGCTTATCAAAATTTGCTCATTTCTCGCTCATTACTGAACCAAAATTTATGAGGCTTACACACGCATATACTTCGATGATATATTCTTTAGGCCGTAACGGAGCCCTTTTACATAAATTTCGTTCTGGGCGTTTCACTAATCGGCGACCTTCTGCAGTAGGGGTGAAAAATGAAATGGCCACCAATTTGGAAATTGCTAAGGCATTATTTTATAGAACCCTTTATGCCATCAGACTTCTTGCTTATTGATAAGGCTTTAGGAGGGGCACTTTTAAAAAACTTAACCCTTGCGGTTAACTTTAGGGCCCCTTCTACAGGAGTAGATGCTAAAATTTAATCGGCTGTCCATTTGGGGGTTCTTTTGTTTTGCTAATTTCATTCACAAGCTGCGTTTACACCAAGCGAATGCCGAATCGATTCAATTCATGAAGGAATCATTTGACTCGAATCATTATGAATCACAGCATAGTTCCAAGCCGACCTGAGTCTGATCAACACTCATCATTCAGTACCAAGGCAGCCTTCGGAGGAGTATGGACGTATTGGTGCTTTTGCAGAAAATAGCAGTGTTTGTACTGTGGCTGATGGCAGCGTAGGCGTAGGCGTCGGCAAACGAATATGGAGTGCCCATGAAATTAATTCTAGAAGACCTGAATTTGGGAGCTTTGGACATGTTGTTCCCAGATTTGCTCACTAGATCTGGAGAAGTTTATGAAAAGTTTATGATTCTTTAGGATAACCACAGAACAATTTAAGATGTTGGTGGAGTTGGAATTGTCGGCCTCCAATTAGGAAGCAGTGAATACCAATTACGGATCCTTGCAATTTCGAACTGAAGAAAGGCTGGCCATTTTCATAAAGGTAACGTGTTAGTCATTAAACAAAGGTTCGCTACTATACTCGAAGACACGGGAGGAAAAGAAATTCCAGTTTGAAACCTGTCTTACAAACTTGTTCGAGAGTTTAGTTGCTTTTCTTGTAGCGAATAGCTAAAATGGATATAACAATGATGCTAAAAAACACAACAGAAACTTCAGTGGTAAAACAGTAAAATAAATTGTATAACCTTTTTAGTAAACACAAACCTAAATGTTACATAAGTATTAGCAGATCAGCTGATGAAAATAAATGGTTTTGGCCTAGCGGACCGACTGAGCGTAGTGGAACCGGAAAAACACAGTGGCGGGTAAGCGGGGAGGACAGAGGAGGATGTTAGATAATATATCATATATCTCCCATATAAAGCAACTGTTGTTATGGCACATGTGTATAGGTTTGCAGTACAAGGCACATGTGAACAATGAGCACCCTGAACGTAGGTTGTTAAGAAGATTATTGTAAAGATATATACGGAAATAATGAGAGGGGACGGCCAAGGAATTCTAACTCGTTTAAAGACCGTGCCCCACGTGCGGATATCTCACTCCCTTGACAGTATTTTTGTATATTCTCTACAATTAAAATGTCTTGGGCCCCCCCTTTATACCTACGTTCAGGGTGTTCATTGTTCACATGTGCATTGTGCTGCAAACCCATCAAACATGCGACATTGCTTTATACAGGGTGTTTCATAACTACCTTTCATAAAATTTCAGAATGGTAATAAGACCTAGCAATAATAAAATATACTTTACTATGTGACCGGTTTTGGAAATTTTCAATTATTTACCAGGATAATATCACATTTTAGTTAAAATAGGAAAGTCTAGGGGATGAAAACGATCCAGTAGATTACCATCACCTCAATTACCTTTATTTTGTCAGAAATGTTTGAACATCAATGTATTTTACAGTATTTAAATTAGTTACTTAAAGTGTTCTCCCACCCTCGTTGATACAAGGCTTGGGCTCGGCGCATAAGAGACCTGTCGCAATCTTTCAAATATCCTGGTGTGTTTTCGACTTCTCTTGCATGCCTCTTGACAATACAGTTTGCCACAGTCTGCTGACAGGTGGTGATTTGTGTAGCATACACCCTGCTCTTCAAGTGTCAAAAATAAAGGTAATTGAGGGTGATGGTTAATCTAATGATTGTGTTCATCCCCTAGACTTTCCATATTTAAACTAAAATGGGTAATATCCCGGTAAAATATGAGAAATTTCCAAAAACCGTCACATAGTAACAGGATATTTATTATTGCTAGGTCTATTAATTCCGAAATTTATGAAAGGTATTTATGAAACACCCTGTATAGATGTAGCCTATGGTATTTTATCTAACCACCCCTCCTCCTCCCTGTAGCAATTCTCCTTAATAAAGCAGCCAATGGCATCACCGATCTTCGGTTGCCCCACAGGATCACTAGGATCATATATAGCACGTCGTTTCTGCCGTTCACCTAAATTGATGAGGACTTACACTAGCATGGTGCTTACTACTCGGCTGACTCGCCTTGACTGATGAAAAATGGGGCTCCAAAACCAATCATTGACTCTGAATCACCATGCAATCGGCATGATTTTGAAATCGACTCGATCGCCTTGGTGTAAACGGTTACATTGAAACTCGTGTAATTGGCGAATAACAACACGATTCATTAATCGTGTTGATTCGTCATGAATTGAATCGTTTCGATTCGCCTTGGTGTAAACGCAGACCCTAGCGGTGAATCTCATTCACTGACAATAACATTGAGTTCCACTCTCCAACTTTAGCTCAGGGTGCCTCGCCTATACTGCATCCCTTCTACAAGGAGTGAACGAAAAAATGAGATTAGATATTTATATGTGATTAATGAACCACACATATAGTTTACATACAGATACTTTCAATAGATAATTGGATTCAATATGTCGGCCATGGCG
>CM064497.1:32321606-32349106 GCA_032716605.1 Paralithodes platypus
ACTGCACTACACTACACTGCAGCATGCCACACAACACTTTGCTACACATCACTGCATTACACTACACTGCAGCATGACACACAACACTATGCTACACACACTGCATTACACTACACTGCAGCATGCCACACAACACTATGCTACACATCACTGCACTACACATCACTGCATTACACTACTCTGCAGCATGCCACACAACACTAAGGTACACATCACTGCACTACACACCACTGCATTACACTACACTGCAGCATGCCACACAACACTATGACACATCACTGCACTACATCACACTGCAGTATGCCAAACAACACTACACCACACTAGGCTACACCTCACTGCACTACACTGTAATACACTACACTGCAGCACGCCACACACTAAACTCTGTACATCATAGCATGGCGATAAATTGCGCTGGGACATGAGTTAAGTAAGGAAGTACGGGGTGAATTATAAGGGGGTAGTGCTTGTTTTTTTTGGTCTATACAGTATATATATAGAATATATAGACTATATATTATTAATTTATACATTTTTGAGTTTCCTCGCCAGACCTCCATCAACCTTAAAAACAAAAACCCCTAGACCCCCTTTCAAGATAATTTTGTACGTATTTCGGTAGAAAAAAAAATCGGCCAAAGGCCGATTCCTTTTAAAATTACAGGCTCGCTATCAGTCGCCAGGAAAAAATCGACAGCTAAATGGCACGAAAGGTCTTAATATTGACTAAGAAATGAGGTGAAAGGTTTCAAAATCTCCAAATTAAATTAACGAACGTCTTAATATCTCAAAACTAATATGCTAAACATAAGGGAGAAGGCGGTCCAGAAAAAGTGACTACTTCCCCCTTAAACTACGATACTGAAACAAGTATTTACGCTAGGGCAGTTATTCGCTTGTTTGTATTACAGAGTGTATAGTATATTTACTATTATACTATAGTCCATTCATTATGGGTAGGCCAACCATCTTGAACCCTATCCTCTATAACTCATAAACGACTAGCATAATCGTGCTAATAGTTCAACCATATGGGAAGGGTCAGTTTGGGAATATATGTGAAAAATATACAGCCCATTTGTCCAGCCCTTTTTAAGTTACAGAGGTTAGTGTTCACAACTTCTGGCCTACCTATATTGAATGGACTATACATTTCACAAAACACTATTCTAAATGTATTACACGATCGTATAGGCCTAGTGTATTTGCCATTTTCAAATCCATTTATAAGTCAGCAATTTGTGCGGTATTCATTTGCTGAATATTTATTCATATCCTTGATTTTTATTTTTGTTTTAGTTTTCTTCCTATATTCTTTTCCCTTTATATTTTATCGTACAGTCGCGGTAATAAGTGATGTCTTGGCACCAAGTATGTTTGATCAATAAGTGTCAGCAATATCTAAGTTGATTTCTTCATGTCGAGAGAAATAAACAAACATGATCCTACACTTTTCCACCCTATTCAAGATCTGACAGACATTAATACAACACAGAGCGAGCCAAACGTAATGACATTGGGACATGACTTATTAGCGCGACCGTACGTCTACCATACTACCTTTCTCTTGTATATTTCATTTGGACCCCTTTCTCTCCTCTTTGTTCTGTGTCCATCCCTTTTCCTTTCCTTTTTCTCTTTCCTCTTCCTCCATGCATCATCCCCTCTCTTTCTCCTGTTTCGTTGTCTTCTTACAATGCAATTTACTTATATTCGATAATAATGTAATGGGATAATTATAATCTTACTAGGGTTTTATTAGATCATAATTTTCAGTTTAGGATACGTGGAAGTTAAAGAGTTAATTTGTCTTATAACCCACGCGTTACCAGTGGTTCTTCTAAGATTAAAGATAGCTCGTATGTAATAGAAGTGTCACACGGGCTGTCTATTTTTGAACGTTTTTCATAGCATAATTTCCGATTCTAGTTATAATGTTCACTCCATTTTCCCAGATTTAGCCTCCAATTGCCAGTATGTGTACGATAATATCCACTACAGTTACTAATCATATTTAGAGTAAATTTAATTGGCTTGCGTGACTGACTTCGGCGTTTTCATCCAAAGAATCATGAGTCAAAAGCGGATATTGGCGATAATAGTAGAGAAGCCAGAATAATGCCCTTGTGAACCCCCATAAGAGAAAGTGAAGCAATTATGAGATACTTGTGGGACGAATGAGATGTGATTGATCCATGATGTGACTGAACCAAATGGATCAACAGGGGTGGTTTCTAGCTGTCCAGAACCCATCTTCAGCCTTTCTAAAGATGGGTTCTGTGTAGCCTGAAACGTTAGAAAAATAATAAAGTGGTTTTGGGTTTCTTCTTTTGTTCGTGTTTCCCTCCCACTGAGTGTTGCTGCATTAGAATATAATTATTATTTATTTACTATTTTGTTAGTTTCCTCGCTAGACATCCATCAAGCTGAATAAAATGTTCTCAAGATCCACATTCGAGATAAATGTGTACATTTTTCAGTAGACAAATGTCCTGGACGAAGACTGTTTCCTCCAAAATTAGAGGCTCGTTCTCGCTCACCCCGAATGAATTGACACCTAAATGGCACGAAAGGTCATATTTAACAAAATAGTTCATTAGTAGCATAATGTCACAAGATGAGTGCATGACAATTTATCGTTCGGCTATGATGTATACAAAGAATAAGTATACTGAATTTGTAAACATCGGAATCAAAGGTAATTGGAATTATATTTTCAAGAAGATAATTGCGTAAAAATTGTTTGACCCTTAAATAATGTATGATATGTTTGGTGAATTTAGGACGCTCTTGTCAGCTACGTTAAGGGGGGTCACCAGCTTTTTTTTTAACTTTTTCTCCTTTTCTCTCTTTCTCTAGCTTGTATCCATTCGCCCCATTCAGCCTACTGTTTAAAGACGTTTATCCCCATCCAGGTGTCATTTTCTCCCTGGCGAGCGATAGCGACCCACCATTGTATGGAGAAATCCGGCTTCGCCAGAGACATTTTTCAATCGAAAAATGTACAAATTTAGCTTGCTGTCAAAACAAAAATATATATATATGTATATATGCTGGCTCGCTACCGCTCGCCAGGATATTTATTGACACCTTGGATGGGGGGTAAACGTCTTTAAACAGTAGGCGGAATGGGGCCAAATGGATACAAGCCAAGAGAGAGGGAGAGAAAAGAGAAAAAAGCGAGGTGGGGTCCCTTAATGAAAACAGGATGATAGGCATAAATTATAGGGAAACAGTTGGAGGACGAAAGGAAAAGACTAAAGAAAAACGGGCGAGCCATTGGGAGGAGGAGAGGTATTGGAGGGAGAGGGTAGGGAGGGATGGGAGAAGGAAAAGGGGGAGGGCTAGGAAGGGATGGGAGGAGGTGAGGGGAAACTAGAGAGGGATGGTAGGAGGGGGGAAGGGTAGGGAGGGATGGTAGGAGGGGAGAGATTGGGATGGGTGGTAGGGAGGAGAAGGGGATCAAGGAATGGGCGGAGAAGGAGGGGGGGGGGGGGGGGAGGCTAGGGAGAGATACGTTAGGAAGTGGGGCAGATATGGAAGAACAGGAGGTGGTGGAAAGAGATAAGGGGGAGTTAGGGATGGGTTTAAAAGGATGGGAAGGGGACAAAGGAAGGGGTGGAAGGGAGGTGGGAGGGATAGGATAAAGGAGATGGTAGGTATGGAGGGATGGATGGGGGTACGGGTAGTTACGGAGGATGAAAGGAGGGGAAGGGGCAAGAGAGGTGGGAATAGGAGGGGGAGCTAAGGAGGGATGGGGTTTAGGGGGAGATGTGGAGGGGTGGGAGGAGGAGGGGGGAGCTAGGGAGGGAGGAGGTTAAAAGTGGAGGGGTGGGAGGAGGGGGAAGCTAGCGAGGGGATAGGGTAGGGGGAGAGGATAGATGTGGAGGGAGCTAAGAAGGGGTGGGAGGAGGAGGGGGAGCTAGGGAGGGATAGGGTAGAGGGAGAGGGTAGATGTGGAGGGGTGGGAGGAGGTGGAGGGAGCTAAGGTGGGGTGGGAGGAGGAGGGGGAGCTAGGAAGGGAGAGGGAAGATACGGGGGAGGGGTGGGAGGAGGTGGAGGGAGCTAAGGAGAGGTGGACTTTAGGTTATTGAAGGAGGTCAGTGTTTGACCTGGGCTTGACCTCAGACATATTGCTTCTCTACCTCACCCTCAACCCAGGACCACCCACTGTCAATTTATCTGACCTTGACAATACCACTTCGGTTTAAACCCTTTCAGTACCGGTGACGTTATTTTGTATTTGATTTCAGGTACAGTCGGCCTAATAAGTGATATTTCGGCACCAAGTATATATATGTTGTTCTATAATTGGTGCCAGTAATATCTAAACAGGATTTCTTCATTTTGAGTGAGATATACAAACATGTAGATGACATGACTTATTAGCGTTACCGTACATTAGACGATTTTATAAAGCATAGGAGAGATATATGGTAGCTAGAATGATTAAAATTAGATTATCTGTAACTTAATAATGATGGGTAGACGTCCTTCCTAAGCTGAATAAAATCGTCAAATAGTTGCCAGAATATAATGAAAAATTACGTCACCGGTACTGAATGGGTTAAGGAACTCTTGCGACATTTTTTGGGAGTGAGTTAATAAATCATAAATAATTATTGTGCTAGAAACTTCTAATATACCTGTATATGAGTAAAATTAAATAGGACATTTATAATAAAGTATAATAAATAAATATGAACATAATTATACAATACAACTATAATGATGCCAATTAAGATTAGAAAAAATATCTCGGTGACATGGGCTCAATTATTAGTGAGTTAAAGCAATGATTTACAGCGTCTTAACAAATACTAGTACAAGAAAACAATAATGGGTTAATTATTTGGACATTGATAGGTGGGCATCAACTAAAAGTCATCCGGTGATAAACGAAGATGAAATGAAATAAGGATATATCTTCACTTTACTTTTAGTTCCGCGCGTGTAGGCTACAACTTAATCAATTAAATGTTGTTGAAGAAATTGGTGAAACAATGGGAATATTGATAGAAAATAATAAAGGAGAGAGAGAGAGGGGGGAGAGAACAACAACAAAGGATCAAAGTCGACCACTGGTACCATGGAAGAAGAAAGAAAGGAAGAAGAGAAGGAGAAGGAAGTGGGGAGGAGGAACAGAGTAAAACCATCAAAGAAAAAACAGTATAGGATGAGGAGGAAGAGGAGGAGCAGGAGCAGGAGGAGAAGGAGGAAAGGGAGAAGGAGAAGGAGGAAGGGGAGGGGGAGGGGAAGGGGAAGAGGAGGAAGAAGAAGAAAAAGGGAGTAAAACAAAAGGAGAATACATTTTGGTGAGATAGAAGAAAATTGACCACTTGCGAGTTTCAGGCTTTAAGGAAGTTGGAGCTGTAGACATCCATAGTAAATAGAAATACAATAATAATGTAGGTTTCTGATGGCTAAAGAGTATGTTGAATTGGGTTTTATGTATTTATATATGAACTATAACCGTATTTTAGCTGGTAATGCTGCTAAATATCGATGTCTACTACTACAAATTCCTTATAGAGCGAAACTCACAAGTGGTCAATTGAACTATGGATATAACTAATTGATGATGATGAGGAGGAGGAGGAGGAGGAGGAGGAGGAGGAGGAGGAGGATAGGGAGTAGGAAAAGGAAGGAGTCGAGGAGGAGGATTTGGTGGTGTGTTGTTGTTATATATTTATTCCTGTTGATATTTTGTGATGAAGACGATTGTGAATAATGAGTATAAGAAAGGTGAAGAAGAAGAAGAAGAGATGGAAAATAAGAAATATAACTCGGGGGATGAAAGAGAAAGCGGAAGACATCGCAAGAAAACATAAAGGAAGAGGAACGATAGAGGATAAGGAGGAGGAGGAAAGAGTAGGATATAAGAAGGAGGAGGAGAACAGAGGGAGAGATAAGAATGAGGAGGAGACAGTAGCAGACAAGGAGGAGGAGGAAAGAGTAAGAGATAAGAAGGAGGAGGAGACAGTAGCAGACAAGGAGGAGGAGGAAAGAGTAAGAGATAAGAAGGAGGAGGAGACAGTAGCAGACAAGGAGGAGGAGGAAAGAGTAAGAGATAAGAAGGAGGAGGAGACAGTAGCAGACAAGGAGGAGGAGGAGAAGAGTAAGAGATAAGAAGGAGGAGGAGACAGTAGCAGACAAGGAGGAGGAGGAAAGAGTAAGAGATAAGAAGGAGGAGGAGACAGTAGCAGACAAGGAGGAGGAGGAAAGAGTAAGAGATAAGAAGGAGGAGGAGACAGTAGCAGACAAGGAGGAGGAGGAAAGAGTAAGAGATAAGAAGGAGGAGGAGACAGTAGCAGACAAGGAGGAGGAGGAAAGAGTAAGAGATAAGAAGGAGGAGGGAGACAGTAGCAGACAAGGAGGAGGAGGAAAGAGTAAGAGATAAGAAGGAGGAGGAGACAGTAGCAGACAAGGAGGAGGAGGAAAGAGTAAGAGATAATAAGGAGGAGACAGTAGCAGACAAGGAGGAGGAGGAAAGAGTAAGAGATAAGAAGGAGGAGGAGACAGTAGCAGACAAGGAGGAGGAGGAAAGAGTAAGAGATAAGAAGGAGGAGGAGACAGTAGAAGAGAAGGAGGAGGAGGAAAGAGTAAGAGATAAGAAGGAGGAGGAGACAGTAGCAGACAAGGAGGAGGAGGATAGAGTAAGAGATAAGAAGGAGGAGGAGACAGTAGAAGAGAAGGAGGAGGAGGAAAGAGTAAGAGATAAGAAGGAGGAGGAGACAGTAGAAGAGAAGGAGGAGGAATGAAGAGGAAGGAGTAAAAGACAAGGAGGAGGAAGACAGAATACAGGAAAAGGAGGATAGGAAGGAGTAGAAGGCAAGGGGGAGGAGGAGGTGGAGGAAGTAGAGGACAAGAAGAAGGATGGTGTAGAGAATAAGGAGGAGGAAGGAATAAAGAATAAAGAGAGTGAGGAGGAAAGAGTAGAGGATAAGAAGGAGGAAGGAGTAGAGAATAAGGAGGAGGAAGGAGTAGAGAATAAGGAGGAGGAAGGTGTAGAGAATAAGGAGTACAAAGTACAAAGGAGTACAAAGGAAATCAAGCAACAACAGATCTAGTGACTCTTCTAGGCTGCTTGTCCTCCAAAACACTGAGGATCAAGTGTCCAAACAGTGGTTTAGAGTGGGTAAGGGAACATTGGAAAGGGAACTACTGCCCTGCCACTAACGTGGCAGGACTAGGAAGTTAGTAGGGGACATATGGGTTAGTAACTGAGGGGAGGATAAAATAAAGTTATTCATTTACAAACGCAGTCAGTCGCGGGTTTGATGCGAGATATTTGTCTAGGCGGAATTTAAATGAATCAACGGTGATGCAGTCTATAACGTCTCGGAGAAGCCCATTCCACAAGTTGACAACTCGATTGAAGAAGAAATTCATAGATTCGTGCGAGTTAAAAGATTTACCAATAATTTTGCAACCGTTTCCCCGCGTGTAATTAGATTGGTCGATAGTGAAGTACTTACTACAGTTCATATTGTCGATGCCTTTGATGATTTTGAACACTTGAATTAAGTCACCTCTTAATCTGCGCTGGGTTAAAGGAAATAGATTTAATTCTCTAAGACGCTCTTCGTATGGTTTGTTCTTTAGGCTAGGTATCATTTTGGTAACTCTACGTTGAACTCGTTCTAGCTTGTTTATGTCTTTTTGGTAATAAGGGCACCAGCATTGAACGCAGTATTCCAGAAGAGGGCGGACTAAGGAATTGTAAAGGGTTAGGATACGTCTTTGGATTTATGCTCAAATGATCTGCCTATAAAGCCAATTATTTTGTTTGCCTTCTTAACAACTTCTGAACATTGTTGACTCGGTTTTAGGTTACTCGATATTGTTACTCCCAGATCGGTTTCTCTGTTTACATTCTTAAGCTGAGTGTCATTCATCGAATAGTTTGCTTTCTCATTTAGGTATCCGATATGTAGTACTTTACATTTATCCGCATTGAAACTCATTTGCCAAATTTGGGCCCAATGTGACAATTTATCTAGATTGTGTTGCATATCGTCAACTTGATCTTTTGAGAGTACGCTATTTGCAATTTTTGTATCGTCAGCAAATTTTGAGATTGTACAGGTGAGACCCTCATCTATGTCGTTGATGTAAATTAGAAAGAGAATTGGTCCTAGTACCGATCCTTGGGGTACCCCGCTACTTACTTAGAAGGAGGAAGGAGTAGAGAATAAGGAAGAGGAAGGAGTAGAGAATAAGGAGGAGGAAGGAGGAGAGAATAAGGAGGAGGAAGGAGTAGAGAATAAGGAAGAGGAAGGAGTAGAGAATAAGGAGGAGGAAGGAGGAGAGAATAAGGAGGAGGAAGGAGTAGAGAATAAGGAGGAGGAAGGAGTAGAGAATAAGGAGGATGAAGGAGGAGAGAATAAGGAGGACGAAAGAGTAGAGAATAAGGAGGAGGAAGGAGTAGGGAATGAGGAGGAGGGAGTAGAGAATAAGGAGGAGGAAGGAGTAGAGAATAAGGAGGAGGAAGGAGTAGAGAATAAGGAGGAAGGAGTAGAGCATGAGGAGGAAGGAGTAGAAAATAAGGAGGAGGAAGGAGTAGGGAAGGAGGAGGATGGAGTAGGGAATGAGGAGGAGGAAGGAAAGGGTGAATAAGTAGATAATAAGTAGATGAGTAGGAGGAAGGAATAGAGAACAAGAAGACGTAAGGAGGAGGAAGGAGTAAAGAATAAGGAGAAGGAGAAGGAAGGAGTGGACTCAGTTTAGGTGAAGGAGAGAACACAAGAGTCTCGTGACCTTTCTGCTACAACAGGCAAACAAGAAGAGCTAATAGGAAACAGAATTTTTTAGTTCAATCCCTCCCCGTTTCATTCAGTAAAGACGGTGTTACACAAACGATTTTTCCGTCAATTTTTACGAGCAATTACAGTCTGGCAGCTTCAAAATATAAGTTCCATAAGAATTTAACTAGCTAACATAACTGGTGATGGGCTGGTCTATCAGAGTGAGAACTGAGCGATCTCTGCCATACCCATAGCTTACTCTGACTGTTCCTTTTACTTTTATATTTTCTAGATCTCAAGTGGATCTCTAGTGGATCTCAAGTGGATTTCTAGATCTCTTCCGTGGATTGACCTCCCAATCTACCAAGATTGGAAGCCAAAGCGTCACATTTTTTCCTTTGCCCCTCAACTTTCTCTTCATAATTGCTGAGGGGCACAGGGCCCTGGGTGGGGCTTTGGTTTCCTGGGCGTTTCCGCACCCTCCTCAGCTCCCCGCCATGGAGTGGCTTCGGTCACCCAGGCTTTATTGTGGTCGGCAGTGAGGGTTCTGTGGGGGCGCACGGTTATGGCCTTGGCCTGCTCGGGGCCTTGGGGCTGTTCGGCCAGGCAGCTTGGGGAACAACAACAACAACAACCCACCTTCAATCTAGTTTCCGATGCCAATGCGCAAGAGCCTCAAAATAGTATGAAAACAAATCTTGCTCATCGACAATTGTCGGAAAAAGCGCTCGTGTGACACCGGCTTAACAGATAAAAAACAAGTCTGGTTCTTTATTTAAGCACAGGGACATACGCACATAAATGATGATAAATGTTCACGATGCTCAGAACCCGCTTTATATTCATGTCGGTACGATGATCAGGAAATTTTATTATATTTTGGTTAACAGTAAAACAAGAATGGATAAATAAACCAACATTTTGAATTTAACAACAAATATATAGAAACGGTTGTTTTGGCTTATAATAAGGGAAAGGTTCTAGGGTCATCCCTAGACCTCCATCAAACACCCCCTTGACCCCCTTTCAAGATAAATTTGTACATTTTTCGGTAGAAAAATTTCCCGGCCGAAGGCCGGTTCCTTTTGAAGTACAGGTTCGCTATCGCTCGCCAGGAAAAAATGGACACCTAAATGGCACGAAAGGTCTAACAATGACAGAAATGGAGCAAAAGTTCTTAAAATCGCCAAACTAAAGGGGCGAACGTCTTAAAATCTCAAAATCAATGGGACTAAACATGAAGGAGAAAGGGGGCAAGAAAAAAATCCTCCAGGTGGAAATAAAGGGGAGATTTCCACTTGAGGATTTTTTTCTGGACCCCTTTCTCCTTCATGTTTAGCCCCATTGCTTTTGAGATTTTAAGACGTTCGCCCCATTAGTTTGGCGATTTTAAGAACCCTCGCCCCATTTCTGTCAATTTTAAGACCATTCGTGCCATTTAGGTGTCGATTTTTTCCTGGCGAGCGATAGCGAGCCTGTAATTTAAGTGGAATCAGCCTTCGGCCGGAACATTTTTCTATCGCAAAATGTACAAATTTATCTTGAAAGTGGGTCTAGGGGGAGTAATTTTAAGTTTGATGGAAGTCTAGGGAATCAACTAAAAACCTCCCCTTAAGTTAATTTCATAATATTGTCTCCAGATCATATTCCAAACTTTGTTCTCAAGTAATCTAGCTGTACGTCTGTCTATTTGTAAATCTGACGGCGATGTTTCAATAAGGACGTTGGAAATCACCATGCAAAAAAGAGGAGCGTTAATGAATGCTGATTTTACGGAGAAAAGGTTTGAATAACTCATTAAATAATAAAAAACATATAATAAAGAGAGAGAGAGGGTGTTAGTGTGTGTGTGTGAGAGAGAGAGAGAGAGAGAGAGAGAGAGAGAGAGAGAGAGAGAGAGAGAGAAAGTGGGCCTGAGGTGCCAATTAGAGGTGAATGTGTGGCAGTCCGATAATAATGATGGTGGTGTGTTGGGCTGCCCGTTTGGACCTGGCTAACTACAATATATAATTCAATATATATATATATATATACCCGGTATATATATACAGTATATATGTTACGGTCTTTTTGAAAAAGTGGCCTTTTTGCGAAATGACCGGGAGCTTTGCAAAATGACCAAAAACCTAGCCTTTTTGTAAAATGACACTTAATGTCTGGCCCATTTGCAAAATGTCCAGTATATTGGCCTTTTTGTAAAATTACCTGTGCCTTTTTGCAAAATGACACCAAACGTCTGGCCAATTTACAAAAAAACAGCATATTGCCCTGTTGTAAGTTCTAAATAACTGTAAACATATATATTTGTAAACATTGGGTAGGCCTAATCGAAACAATATTATTTTTTAACATTTTAGGTTAGGTTAGGTTAGGTTAGGTTAGACGTTTGGTGTCATTTTGCAAAAGGGCACAGGTAATTTTACAAAAAGGCCAATATACTGGACATTTTGCAAATGGGCCAGACATTAAGTGTCATTTTACAAAAAGGCTAGGTTTTTTGGTAATTTTGCAAAGCTCCCGGTCATTTCGCAAAAAGGCAACTTTTTCAAAAAGGCCGTAACATATATATTATATATATATATATATATTGAATTGAGATACCAAACACATGCCTTCTCTCTCTCTCTCTCTCTCTCTCTCTCTCTCTCTCTCTCTCTCTCTCTCTCTCTCTCTCTCTCTCTCTCTCTCTCTCTCTCTCTCTCTCTCTCTCTCTCTCTCTCTCTCTCGCTTTCCCTTTCTCCTCCTATAGAACTTCCCTGGCTAATAATCACCTTTGGTTCTATCTAGTCTTATCATGTTGGCTGGACCTTCCTACTTCCCACTAGTTTCTTCCTACCATTGTATTCCCAGTATATTCCTTTCACCCTATAATTATGTTTCCCTCGTCCCTACCCCCTTACATCTCTCTCTCTCTCTCTCTCTCTCTCTCTCTCTCTCTCTCTCTCTCTCTCTCTCTCTCTCTCTCTCTCTCTCTCTCTCTCTCTCTCTCTCTCTCTCTCTCTCTCTCTCTCTCTCTCTCTCTCTCTCTCTCTCTCTCTCTCTCTCTCTCTCTCTCTCTCTCTCTCTCTCTCTCTCTCTCTCATATCCGTATCCTTCTTTCCCTTTCCCCTGCTGTAGAGTTTCCCTGGCTAACATCCTCCTTTGGTTCTATACCCTGCTCCATATAGGTAGACCAGAAACCGTGAACCCTGACCTCTGTAACTCAAAAAGGGATAGAGCAAATAAGCTGTAAATTGGTACACCTATTCCCTGGCTGACCCTCCCCTAATGGTAGAAATACTAGCTGGATTATTGTAGTCGTTTGTGATGTGTAGAGGTTAATGTTCAAGAGTTTTTGGACTCCTTATTTTGAACCGGGTATTGTTTCATAATATCAGCTGTATCTACCACTAGTTGTTTATATTTATGTTCTTCCTCCCATGATTATCCTAATATTAAATCTTCCCCCACAATTATCCTTCTCGTATCTTTTGTAACCCTGCTTTTTCAACTGTCCATAATATGTTTCCACTCCTCTCACGTTCGTCTACTTCATTTTTTCTTATAATAAAATAATTTGATGTTGTCAGCTACTCCATAGATCCTGGCTGATCAACCTCCTTTCCCCCAGTACCCCTTCTCCCCCCCCCCTTTCCATCACCCCTCCTTGCCCTCACCCCTCCTTACCCTCACACCTGTTCCCTTACTACTACATTCTTTTCATCCCACCTCCTTCCACTCGCTTCTTTCCCTTCACTTGAGGGGAGATGTGGTGGAGTGGTCTTGCCACTAGACTGGTAATCCAATGGACCCGGGTTCGAATCCCGATATGTCAATGGGAAGCTATTATTGGGATGAAATTTGTGCTGTACCTAGTATCAGTGCATTACCAGAAAGCCCACCGAAACGCCAAATATATACTCTCATTGTTCCCTGATTAAATAGCACTGTATGAATATTCCCATATTCAAAATATGCTATAGGGGTGCAATGCCTAGTGAGTTCATTGTTCAATAGGTGGCATTCTGAGAGTGAGGGTCTGAGTCTAGGAGACGAGACAGTGAAGCACTGGAGCGAGGCAGCTTCAGAGATGAGGCTGCTTCGAGCTGTGAGTGAGCGACTATGCCCCATGCATCCTGCGAAGGCAAGATAACAGAGCTGGCAGCAAAAAGTGCTTCACATGTCTCACCCCCTAGACTAGAACGAGACCTCACGGGCTTCACCGTTCAATGTAGAACGGTTTGAATGTGAACGGTTGAATGTGCAGGCTCTCAGCCTATGCCCGAGAGGGAGTAGTTTTTTTTTGTTTTTTTTTTATATATATTCCAACTTACTTCCTCTCGGGCATAGGCTGAGAGCCTTAACATTCACCGCTTTACAATGAACAGTGAAGCCTGTGAGGTCTTGTTCCAGTCTAGGGAGTGAGACATGTGAAGCACGTAGAGTACAAGGAGCACCTGCCATCTTGCCTTCACATGAGGCACGGTGCTCACTCATGGCCCGAAACGACCCCATCTCTGAAGCCACCTCGTTCCCGTGCTTCACTGTCTCACCCCCTACACTCGGTCTCTCACACTTACACACACACAACGCCACCTGTTGAGCAGATAACTCACCAGGCATTGCACCCCTATAGCATATTTTGAATATGGGAATATTCATACAGTGCTATTTAATCAGGGAACAATGAGGGTATTTTATTGACGTTTCGGTGGGCTTGTGGTAATGCACTGATACCAGGTACAGCACAAATTCCATCCCAATAATATCTTCCCATTGATACATCGGGATTTGAACCCGGGACCTTTGGATTACCAGGCCAGTGGCAAGACCACTCCACCACACCTCCCCTCTAGTTGGAATATAGAAAAGAAAAAAAACTCCCTTCCCCCATCTTCCTTTCTCCCATATCCTTCATCGCCTCACCCCTTCCTCTCAGCCCTTTTCCTTCATCTCCTCTTTCACCTCACCCCCTATCCCCTCACTCCTGACCCTCTCACCACCCAATCCCCTCCCCTACCCCTCACTTCCCTTCCCCTCCACTTCCTTCCCCTCATCACCCCTTTTCCCCCTTGTAGGACCTCCCCGGGTAGGTAATCTCCCTTGGTTCTTGTCTTATCATTAGGACTCTCTGGCTTCCTGAAGGGGGGATGTTTCACTTTTTGGCCGATTTTTGCATGTAGGCCTATTCATTATTTTTCTAGTTTCCTCCCTAGGCTTCCATCAAATTTAAAAAAAAAATCCATTAGATCCCCCTTCTAGATTAATTTGTAAATTTTTCGGTAGAAAAATGTCCCGGCCGAAGGCTGGTTCTTCCAACATTACAGGCTCACTATCGTTCGCCAGGGAAAAAACGACACCTAAATAGCACGAAAGTTCTAAATATTGACGACGAAATGGGGCGAAAGGTCTTATAATTTACTAACTAATGGGGCAAATATCTTAACATCTAAAAACTAATGGGGCTAAACATGAGGGAGAAAGTGGTCCATTAACCGGCACATCCTACCTTAAAACCCTCCTTCCCTTATATTAACCTCTCCATCTTACTCACATCTCACATCGGCTCTATTTATGTCATATATTCCTTATATTAAACTCCCTTCCTTGCTCACATCTCACATTGGCTCTATTTATGTCATATATTCCTTATATTAAACTGTCTTCCTTGCTCACATCTCACATTGGCTCTATTTATGTCATATATTCGTTATATTAAACTCCCTTCCTTTCTCACATCTCACATTGGCTCTATTTATGTCATATATTCGTAATATTAAACTGTCTTCCTTACTCACATCCTACATTGGCTCTATTTATGTCATATATTCGTTTTATTAAACTCCCTTCCTTGCTCACATCTCACACTCACTTTATTTATGTCATCTAATCGTTACATTAAACTCCCTTCCTTGCTCACATCTCACACTCACTTTATTTATGTCATCTAATCGTTACATTAAACTCCCTTCCTTGCTCACATCTCACACTCATTTTATTTATGTCATATAATCGTTACATTAAACTCCCTTCCTTGCTCACATCTCACACTCATTTTATTTATGTCATCTAATCGTTACATTAAACTCCCTTCCTTGCTCACATCTCACACTCATTTTATTTATGTCATATAATCGTTACATTAAACTCCCTTCCTTGCTCACATCTCACACTCATTTTATTTATGTCATCTAATCGTTACATTAAACTCCCTTCCTTGCTCACATCTCACACTCATTTTATTTATGTCATATAATCGTTACATTAAACTCCCTTCCTTGCTCACATCTCACACTCATTTTATTTATGTCATCTAATCGTTACATTAAACTCCCTTCCTTGCTCACATCTCACACTCATTTTATTTATGTCATATAATCGTTACATTAAACTCCCTTCCTTGCTCACATCTCACACTCACTTTATTTATGTCATCTAATCGTTACATTAAACTCCCTTCCTTGCTCACATCTCACACTCATTTTATTTATGTCATATAATCGTACATTAAACTCCCTTCCTTGCTCACATCTCACACTCATTTTATTTATGTCATCTAATCGTTACATTAAACTCCCTTCCTTGCTCACATCTCACACTCATTTTATTTATGTCATATAATCGTTACATTAAACTCCCTTCCTTGCTCACATCTCACACTCACTTTATTTATGTCATATAATCGTTACATTAAACTCCCTTCCTTGCTCACATCTCACACTCATTTTATTTATGTCATATAATCGTTACATTAAACTCCCTTCCTTACTCACATCTCACATTCGCTCTATTTATGTCATCTATTCATTAAATTATACTCCCTTCCTTGCTCACAACTCACACTTAGCCCTATTCCATTCTCTTTCTTCCATTCATTATATTACTGTCTACTTGCTGTTTTTTTCTGTATGTTTGAAGGAGACAAATGGCAAAGCTGTCTGTATCGAGTGTCTCCCATAAAATCGTCTAATGATAGCCAGAAAGTTAAGAAAATCAAATTCATCCGTACTGGAACCTTTAGCTCCTCCCATCAAATCTTTCTGGAATCGATATTACTCTTTTGACTCCCACAATCTCCAAGTCTCCTTTTCTATTCCCCTTCCAAGAAAACCATTATTCAATGTTCTTGAGGGGGGTCACGGGTTTTTTGTTATCTCTCTCTCCTTTTTTCTCTTTCCCTGGCTTGTATCCATTCGGCCCCATTCAGCTAACTGTTTTAAGACGTTTATCCCCATTCAGGTGTCTATTTCTTCCTGGCGAGCGAAAGCGAGCTAGCATTGTATGGAGAAATCCGGCTTCGCCGGAGAAATTTGTCTATCGAAAAATGTACAAATTTAGCTTGCTGTCAAAACAAAAATATATATATGCTGGCTCGCTACCGCTCGACAGGAAAATATTGACACCTGGATATGGGTAAACGTCTTAAAACAGTAAGCTGAATGGGGCCGAATGGATACAAGCCAAAGAGAGAGGCAGAGAAAACAAGAAAAGGCGAGGTAGGCTCCCTTAATACGCTGTTTTCGGATTTGGCCACATCAGATCAGACGTTTCTCTCTCGTTATATATTATTGTTTATATGTGTTACGTATAAATATTTGCATCAGTTTTGTCATTGTAGATTTGTTTACGCCAATAGTCTTCTTCCATTACGCCTATTCTTTCCGTTGCAATAATCTAAAGTGTTTGTTATTAATCTATAAAATTATACAGTATTATAATGTTTTCTTTCATCTTAACCCTTTATCTCTAGCTGTATGTCAACCTTTACACTCTCTCTCTCTCTCTCTCTCTCTCTCTCTCTCTCTCTCTCTCTCTCTCTCTCTCTCTCTCTCTCTCTCTCTCTCTCTCTCTCTCTCTCTCTCTCTCGTTCCATTCATCTCCTTTGCCTGGCTTCTTGCTAATCTCAAGTCTTTTATATACGCGCCTTATGAAGTATACGTTTTCCACACTATTTTTCCCACTAATATTCTCGGCTGCATGTTCTTATTAAGGGGAGGTTTTTAGTTGATTCCCTAGACTTCCATCAAGCTTAAAATTACTCCCCCTTGACCCCCTTTTAAGATAAATTTCTACATTTTTCGGTAGAAAAATTACCCGGCCAAAGGCCGGTTCCCCTTAAATTACAGGCTCGCTATCGCTCGCCAGGAAAAAATCGACACCTAAATCGCACGAATGGTCTTAAAATTTACAGAAATGGGGCTAGGGTTCTTAAAATCGCCAAACTAATGGGGCTAGCGTCTTTAAATCTCACAAGCAATGGGGCTAAACATGAGGGAGAAAGAGGTTCAGAAAAAAATCCTCCAGGTGGAAATCTCCCCTTAAGAGTCCTCTATTTTTCTTGCGGATTAACAGTCTATTTTTGAGTGTGTTTTCTTAGGTCGTGTATTTTTTGGTGTGTTTTCTTAGGTCGTGTATTTTTTAGTGTGTTTTCTTAGGTCGTGTATTTTTTAGTGTGTTTTCTTAGGTCGTGTATTTTTGTTAGTTTCTGTGTGAACTTTGCTCGTTACTTCATATTTTTAAGAGCTATCTGAGTATGTGTGTGTCTGAGCTTGTTTGTAGACGTGTGTGGGAGGGAAGTGGGTGCAAATATGGTATGTTCAGTTTGTGTGTGTGTGTTTCCGTGTATGTGTGTGTGTTTCCGTGTATGTGTGTGTGTTTCCGTGTATGTGTGTGTGTTGCCGTGTATGTGTGTGTGTTGCCGTGTATGTGTGTGTGTTTCCGTGTATGTGTGTGTGTTGCCGTGTATGTGTGTGTGTTTCCGTGTATGTGTGTGTGTTTCCGTGTATGTGTGTGTGTTTCCGTGTATGTGTGTAGGAGTTTGTGCACGCGCGCTTGTGTTTTTTATATTGATTTTTATTTTCTATTCCATTATGTTAAATATTTTATATTATGTATAGAAGTGTGCATTATACGGTTTGCCAATATCCATGTTATTCTTTCTGTTATATTACGTGTTGTTGATTTCATTAATTGAGTTTAGAAGTGAAGTTGGTTGGTGAAAAAATATAATATTATGTGTATCACATTTGTGTAGGGTTTTACAATTCATGTTATTGTTCTTGTTAGACTGTGTGTATCACAGTTTGTATGGTTATAGGTCTGCCTGTCAGTGTGTTGTGGGAAGGGTAGCATTCCTTATACAATCTCCACCGCGGATCAGGGAATTTTGCATTTGAACGCGAGTACTGCTCTGAATTGTTTAAATGTATATGTTTAGGTATATCCACCTCACTGTTTATCTTTTATTTATATTAATATATATATATATATATACGCACACACACACTTTCTCTTTTCCTTTTGTGTATATATATAATTATACACACACATACGCACTTACTCTTTTCCTTTTGTGCGCATTCAGCCTCTTATTCCTACTCCCTCTCTTCCTTCTGCTCTACTGAACCTGTATATAATTCATTGTTCCTTCCCTCCCCCTTCCCTTCTTTACCTCCCTCCATAAGTTTACCTTCTATACTATGCCTTCTTACATCTCTCACAGTCTCTCTCTCTCTCTCTCTCTCTCTCTCTCTCTCTCTCTCTCTCTCTCTCTCTCTCTCTCTCTCTCTCTCTCTCTCTCTCTCTCTCTCTCTCTCTCTCTCTCTCTCTCTCCTCTCCTCTCTCTCTCTCTCTCTCTCTCTCTCTCTCTCTCTCTCTCTCTCTCTCTCTCTCTCTCTCTTTCCTTTTATCTTTACTTGTGTGTTGTTCTAGTGAGCTTACTCAATATTCAGCGGCTCGCCTCTGCATCAGCACATGAACAATTAATTAACCCCTTTTGTACCGGTGATGTACTTTTCAATATATTCTGGCAACTATCAGACGAGTTTGTTCAGTTTAGGAAGGACGTCTACCCATTAAAAGGCTACAGACTATCTCAATTAATCCTTTTAGCTACCATATATCCTTCCCAAGCTTCGTAAAATCGTCTAAATATAGCTGAATTAAATAAATAAGACGTCGTCGGTACAGAAGGGGTTAATAATAGTCCATGAGCCTAGGTGAATATTGGTAAATAATTATAATTTTGAAGTGAGATCCATGTTGCATTGTTAGCTCGCTTGACTGACAACCAATAAGACTGGAGCCAGACGAGAAGGAAAAGGTTGGTCCGTTTCACTCTTTGCTTCTTTTCACCGAGGATAGGAGTCGAATGATGTGTTTGACGTCCCATATGAAAAAAATAAAAATAACTTAAGTAGTTCTAAAACATTGAATTCCTCTGGATTAACGGGTGTTAAATATTAGACTAGAGATAAATAATGTTGTTAATTATATTTTCATTGGTTTGGTTACGTATTCCGTTATGATAACCTTCGTCAATTAGTATATGTATAAATCAATAGACGCTGATTGGAGTTAAAGCTTAAAGAGTAGAATATACCGTCATTGGGGTTGTTTTTTCTTGATAAACTATTGTTGCACTTATAGTAATGTTTTGTAAGTGTTTCTGTGTGTGTGTGTGTGTGTCTGTGTGTGTGTGTGTGTGTGTCTGTGGGTGTCTGTGCTTGGTTGACTTTGTATGTAAGATGTCTATCTAAAATCCAATTAAGCTGAGTTTGAGGAACTTGGTCAGCGTCTTTTGTTTAGTACCCGCGTACGTCTGATCCACTTGTTATTATGATATAATGGCCCCTCGCCCACAATCTCCATATAATGAACCCCCTAGTTTTCATATATTTGCATAGATTTACATAATATATACTGACCAGACAGGCCTTACAGTCCCAAGGAGGGGGTTAAGACATATCTCTGATAACCAAGCTCTCAAAGAAGAAAGCATAATAACAGTGAGTAAAGTTGTGGGCCTTGAGTGGTCGTTGAGTTGGGGTCCCTTGCGGAGGTGCAACTTAGTTAGCCTTTTGGTTTTCTTCTGACACTGATTCCTAGTTTGATGATCTATGCATTTATAGTTTTCTATTGCGTGTCTCCTCTTATACATTTTCTTCATAATTATTGTTTATGATCCATGTGTTCTTATTCATATTTATCCTCTTGCATATATATTGTACTATATTTTTGTTTTCCATTATTACCTGCGCCAACGATGTTGGACAGAGTTTATATTTTGGCCTCCGTTTGTTTGGTTGTCTGTCTGTAAACAAGATACCTCACAAAGCTATGGACCGATTTTCACAACATTTAGTGGGCAGATAGGATATGCGCCAAGGAAGAAATTATTCAATTCAAAAGGTTATCTGGAGGTTTTCACGAAATTTGGCGGGCAGATAGGATATGCGCCAAGGAAGAAGTAATTAAATTATGGAGGCGATCTTAATATTTTCACGAAATTTGGTGGGCAGATAGGATGTGCGCCAAGGAAGTTATTATTCAAATTTGGAGGCGATCCAGATCATATCCTGGAACCCTGATCCAGAAGAAAATTTAGGCCTATGATAATAATGGTAAAGAACCAGCCAGCGTAGGCGGAGAGGTGCACCCTACCAAGTACCCCTCTAGTTCTTCCTATATTAATTGTTAATTTAGCAATATAATTATAATGTTATATTTTTTCTTATTTTTCTCCAACCTTCTATTTTCCTCCTCTTCCCCCTCGTTCCTCTTCATCTTCCACACACTCTTCATTTTCTTCCTCTCTGGGTCTTCTACTTTACTATTTTATCTTTCTATTCGGTAGTACCAACACTATTTGGAAATAAACTCGGACTGCCTCTCAGGATCCAAAGGGCCTGTGTCGTTCGTGTATCTATGAAAATCTATGTAAATCCTCCTCCCCCCCGTATCCTACTTCATCACCCCTCCCCTCTCTCTTCCCCCTCCCCCTCCCTCTCCCTCCCCCCCCCCTCCCCCTTCCCCTTCCCTCATCTTACCCTGGTTGATATTGACGCCATGATGATATGAAGCTTCAATATGTGTGTTTACCGAGGAGAGAGAGAGAGAGACTGTGGGTGAGTGAGTGAGTGAGTGTGTGAGAGAGAGAGAAAGTGTGAATGTGTGTGTGTGTGTGAGAGAGAGATAGTGATTGTTAGTGAGCGTGTGTGTGTGTGTGTGTGCGTGTGAGAGTGAGGGTGAGTGAATGTGTGAGAGAGTGAGAGTGTGTGAATGTGCGTGTGAGAGAGAGAGAGAGGGTGAGTGAATGTGTGTGAGAGAGAGAGAGTGAGGGTGAGTGAATGTGTGTGAGAGAGAGAGAGAGTGATGGTGAATGAGTGAGAGAAAGAGAGTTGCTACATGTGCGTTTGTATTATGGATGTGAGCGTATGGATGTGTACATTTATCTGTGTGTAAGCTTACCGACTCGTGTTTACGCTAATAAAATAATGTGTTTTGTGTACAGGTCAGTGAGCAGACAAATAGGATTTTTTTTTTTTTTTTTTTTTTAAGAGACAATGAACGGAGGAAGGAAAAACACAGATAAAACAAAAAAGGTCCATGTGCCTAAAGGTATCCTCCATTCATAAAATGTTTGTAACAACTGGATTTAAACTGTTGTAGATTGTAAGTTTGTGGAAAGCAACTCGAGGGAAGTGAATTCCAAAGAGTAGTAGTTCTGGGGATAAATGAATTTTGATAAGCAGAAGTTCTGCATTGTGGAGGAGAAAGTGTAAATTCATGGGCGCTATCAGCTGCCCTAGTTCTACGGGGAAAGATGTGGAGAGGCGGCACAATTGAAGCAAGTTCCTCAGAACAATTGCTGTGAAAATATCTGTAGAATAATGCAAGGGATGCAACGTTTCTTCGTATGGATAATGTAGGAAGGTCCTGTGTGATTGCAGGGTTATTGATTAATCTAATAGCTTTATTTTGAATTTTGTCCAACTGCCTCAATGCAACCACTCCACTTCCACTCCACAGAGGTGAACAGTAATCCATCTGAGAACGCACATGACTTTTATATATTACGGCCAACTGCTCGTCAGTGAAGAATTCTCGAACTCTGTACAGGAGTCCCAGTTTTTTATAGGCATTCTTAGCAATGCTTCTAACATAATGTGTCCAGCTCAATTTAGTAGTTAATGTTACACCGAGAATGTCAATAATAGGGGAAGTGGGAATATTTACATAATTAAAAAATATATGGGAGTCCGTGAGATTCTGTCGGTTAGAAAATTTAATGTACTTGGTTTTCTGTGCATTAAAGGAAACTAGATTCTTTTGTCCCCATTCGTTAATTCTAGAAAGGTCCTGGTTCAGAGAAATTGCAGTGTTTATTTTTGAATTTATAAGATCGGGTTGGGTGAAAGAATTGGTAAATGTGAAGGAACTGTGGAGTGTTGAGTCATCTGCGTAGGAATGTATTGGATTATGAGTGGTAGATATGAGATCATTGATATGAATGCGGAACAGAGTTGGGGCCAAAAATGATTCCTGGGGAACACCAGCATTTATTGAGTGAAATTGAGAATAAAGGCCATCTACCATTACACGTATTTTTCTGTTATGAAGATAAGAAGAAATTAGTGGAACTAATGATGCAAGGCCGTAGTGTGACATCTTCAACAATAAGGATTGATGACAGACTCTATCAAATGCCTTTGATATATCCAGTGCTATTGTGTGTGTTTCACCATGTTGGTCTGTAGCTTGGTTGATTTGATGTGTAAGAAGGCAAAGAATGTCTGCAGTTGATCGACATCGTCTAAAATCATATTGCCTATCACTGAGGAGTGGAAGTTATAGCTATTGGTCTGTAGTTTGATGGATCTGAAGAGGCACCTTTTTTAGATAGAGCGAGGGAGAGAGAGTGTGCGTGTCTGTGTGTGTGTTTGTGTGTCTCTGTGTGTACGTGTTCTCCCAATTTACGGGTTTGTGTACGTGAAGGGCATCTGCATGTTTATATAGAGACTTATGTGCGTGTGTCCGTCACCTTAGCGTAACCTATTCTACGACTTCATTACAGGGAACAGTGAGAGAGAGAGAGAGAGACAGACAGACAGACAGAGAGAGGTGGATAAAATAGAATATACAAATTATGGTGTTGAATATGAAGGTGATATTGGTGATGATATAGAAAATAAGAATATAATAAAAGATAGGAGGATTTAAGAGAGTTAATTTGTTAAGAGTTTTCTGTGGGTTTTGAAAAAATTTGTGTTTCCTAATCCTAATCTTAGCTTAATATAATTATGCAAGATTACGGGTTCAGTGTATTATTTGAATTTTAATTCAAAATTTACACTTCACTATCGTATATTTTTGACTCAGATTCGTTTACTTCAATAATTACCCCGCTAAGGGTCCCGTGTGATGCCTTTTTTTTATTGGATATATTTAGGTTATTTTGATAACATTGTGTACTAAATATGTGACGGCAATGCCACCCAGATGGAGTCTTGAACAAAACTGTTATTACCAAAATATAATTTTGTCTTCACTAAAGAATAATCGATTTTGTATGGTTACCAAATAAAGCTACTGACTAGATTTAATTAAATACCACCCAATACTTTTTGAAATATTTTGCTAACAACAAATTGTTGAAATCAACAGCCCCTTCCCCAATTTGATTCCTGCAATGATCACCAAAAATGTACTGACTAAATGTAGTTATCGTAGTATGTGTGGTACTCTACGTAAGTGTTAGAACACATATCATAATCATGACCTCACCCCAGCTAGATCAATACAATCATCATAATTGCATCTTCAATTGCATCTTCATGTAAGAAGTGTTAGGGATAACCAAAAAGTAACACAGAGAAGATGGTAAATGTTGAACAGAAACTTCTTTCTGCAGTTTTTGCTGGGTTTTCACTTAGGTGAGTGTAGGAGCAAGGCAGTTATCAAATTATTATTATCATATATTATTAGCTTATTATCTGTGCAACAAATAGTCACTTACCAAGTTTCGACAAAATTCATCCATTCGCTTTTGAGAATGTTTCTTGAAACATGTAGGCTAACAAACAACTAGACACAATTTAGATTTAATAATTCCAGTTCAGAATTACCTTTGACGGGCAATGAAGAAGAATATGAATAGGATTAACACTAGCATTATTCAAACAAAATAATACCTACAGTATATGAGGAATCACGGTGAAGAAATATCAACAACTGAAAATAATTATAATAGGAAACAGCGTCGGAGGAAGAAGAAGAAGAAAACACTAAAAGAGGAAGTGAGATATATGAGAAGGCGCTAGATATAGGGAAAGGAAAATATGTAGAGGGAGAGGATCGAGTCGGCTGGGAAAGGGAGAGTGTAGGGGAGACTTGAGAGGATTGGTGGAGTAAGTAGCTTAGTGGTGATGCTGAGATGTTGTGCTGCTGCTGCTGATACTACTACTACTACTACTACTACTACTACTAATACTACTACTACTACTACTACTACTACTACTGCTGCTGCTGTTCTGGTCCTGGTTATAGTTCCTCAAGTTTCGTCCAGTTTTGGTTGTGTGATGTGGTATTGAAGTTATAGTATGATGGTGTGATGATTGGTTATTATATTATATTTGTCTGAATTGTGATAGTGATGTTGTGTTAGTGGTCCTGATTAGTTGTTTAAGGGGAGGCACTTGTTTGTTCGGGACCTCTTTCTCCCTCATGTTTATCCCTATTAGTTTTGAGATTTTAAGACGTTCACCCCATTAGTTTGGCGTTTTTCAGACCTTTTGTCCCATTTCTTTGCCAATATTAAGACTTTTCATGCCATTTAGGTGTCATTTTTTTTCCTGGCGAGCAATAGCGAGCCTGTATTTTAAGAGGAATCGGCCTTTGGCCGGGACATTTTTCTAACGAAAAATGTACAAATATATATCGAAGGGGGGTCTTGGGGGTGTTTTTTTAAGCTTGATAAAGGTTTAGAGAGCAAACTAAACCCCTTCCTTAAATCATTGAGCCGAACCAGTAATTCATGCTGCACAATACCGTCTGGGTCCCCTTAAGTGTCGTCCAGCTGTGGTTGAGTGATGTGGTGTTGTGGTGCTGCAGTTATGGTATGATGATTGGTTACTAGATTATATTTGTCTGAATGATGATAGAGTGAAGTGGTGTTAGGGGTCCTCGTTACTTCCTCAAGTTTGAATTGTGGTAGAGTGAAGTGGTGTTAGTGTGGTTGTGCCTTGTAGTTGTCGTGGCTATATTGTCTGAATGATGATAGAGTGAAGTGGTGTTAGTGGTCCTCGTTACTTCCTCAAGTTTGAATTGTGGTAGAGTGAAGTGGTGTTAGTGTGGTTGTGCCTTGTAGTTGTCGTGGCTATATTGTCTGAATGATGATAGAGTGAAGTGGTGTTAGTGGTCCTCGTTACTTCCTCAAGTTTGAATTGTGGTAGAGTGAAGTGGTGTTAGTGTGGTTGTGCCTTGTAGTTGTCGTGGCTATATTGTCTGAATGATGATAGAGTGAAGTGGTGTTAGTGGTCCTCGTTACTTCCTCAAGTTTGAATTGTGGTAGAGTGAAGTGGTGTTAGTGTGGTTGTGCCTTGTAGTTGTCGTGGCTATATTGTCTGAATGATGATAGAGTGAAGTGGTGTTAGTGGTCCTCGTTACTTTCCTCAAGTTTGAATTGTGGTAGAGTGAAGTGGTGTTAGTGTGGGTTGTGCCTTGTAGTTGTCGTGGCTATATTGTCTGAATGATGATAGAGTGAAGTGGTGTTAGTGGTCCTCGTTACTTCCTCAAGTTTGAATTGTGGTAGAGTGAAGTGGTGTTAGTGTGGTTGTGCCTTGTAGTTGTCGTGGCTATATTGTCTGAATGATGATAGAGTGAAGTGGTGTTAGTGGTCCTCGTTACTTCCTCAAGTTTGAATTGTGGTAGAGTGAAGTGGTGTTAGTGTGTTGTGCCTTGTAGTTGTCGTGGCTATATTGTCTGAATGATGATAGAGTGAAGTGGTGTTAGTGGTCCTCGTTACTTCCTCAAGTTTGAATTGTGGTAGAGTGAAGTGGTGTTAGTGTGGTTGTGCCTTGTAGTTGTCGTGGCTATATTGTCTGAATGATGATAGAGTGAAGTGGTGTTAGTGGTCCTCGTTACTTCCTCAAGTTTGAATGATGATAGAGTGAAGTGGTGTTAGTGTGGTTGTGCCTTGTAGTTGTCGTGGCTATATTGTGATCAGAATTGTTGCCAGAGGAAACTTGGTTGGTTGTGTAAGAGTTTAGTAGCTGTGGTGTGGCTGTGTGTAGCGATTAGTGCGGCAGTTGTAATGCTTATCGATGACGGTAATGTGTACCATAGTCTATTCGCTGTAAGTAAGCGATAAATCTTGACTTCTATCCTCTGTAACTCAAAAAGGGCTAGAGCAAATTGGCTGTAACTTTTCATATCTATTCCGTGACTGACTCTTCCCAATTGGTAGAGATATTAACTCTAGTAGTTTTTGAGTTACAGAGGTTAGAGGTCATTATTTCTCGCCTACTTACAGCGAATAGACTATATTATGATATTTTGAGAGTTTGGTTCTGTTGTGGTGAATGAGGTTGTTATATGAGTTCTAACTAATTTGTGGTTGAGTAATGTGATAGTTGATAGGTGTCTTGGTAGTGTAGAATGCTACGTACTGATGTAGTTTGGTGATGGTGTAGCTGTGTTGTGATGAAAGTATGTTATTCTAAAGCTTAATTGAGGTACTGCATCGTGATGGGATGGGAGTTTAGTTGTGTGATCGTTTGCTGTGTTGTAGTTTCATAAGTATGATTGCTAGATACATTATGATTATTATACGACAGAGTGAAATAGTGTACAGACCGAAATAAAGCGCTACCGACAGAATAACTGATACATTGCAAACTGCCAACTGATACGGTACTCTTAAGGGGAGGTTTTTAGTGTGTTTCCTAGACTTCCATCAAGCTTGAAATTACACTCCTTGACCCTCTTTCAAGATAAATTTGTACATTTTTTGGTAGAAAAATGTCCCGGCCGAAGGTCGGTTCCTCTTAAATACGATGCATAAGGTGTTGATTTTCGGTGTGAGCATCCTGGATTCGAATCCACGGACTGCCACATGTGTTTGTAAAATTTCATTAATCGATTTTAGGAGTATAGTTGGTTGTTGGAAGGAACATAATAATTACAGGCTCGCTGTCGCTCGCCAGGAAAAAATCGACACCTAAATGGCACTAAAGGTCTTAAAGGTGACATAAATGGGGTGAAAATTCTTAAAATCGCCAAACTAATAGGGCGAACGTCTTAAAGTCTCAAAAGCAATGGGGCTAAACATGAGGGAGAAAGGGGTAAAGAAAAAAATAACTCAAGTGGAAATCTCCCCTTAAAGTATGATTTGTGTGCTGTTTTATTACTGTAGTAGTAGTGTAATGTGATGTTAATTGTTTGGCTTTATATACTGTTTAGGTGCAGGTGATGACTGAAGTTTACATTGTTCAGTTATGGAAGAGTGGTGTGGGTAGAGATTGTCATTGTATAGAAGTTATGACAGTGCTATCTATCTATCTATCTATCTATTACGGTAGGTTAATTGTATAATCTTATAATTGACTAGGTAGGGGTTGTCTGATTTGATTACTCTCTCTCTCTCTCTCATATCTCTCTCTCTCTCATATCTCTCTCTCTCTCTCTCATGTCTCTCTCTCTCTCTCTCTCATGTCTCTCTCTCTCTCTCTCTCTCTCTCTCTCTCTCTCTCTCTCTCTCTCTCTCTCTCTCTCTCTCTCTCTCTCTCTCTCTCTCTCTCTCTCTCTCTCTCTGTCCGCTATACTATTATGCGTGTGTGTGATTGAGTGTTTTATATCAAATATATTAGCGGGTTTATGTTAGTACGGTGTTGTTAAGATGTACTACAGATGGTGTGTAGGGTGTTGGTGAAAACTTTATTATATATACTGCATGTAATTATAATAGTGGTTATTTTAGGTATTAGCAGTGAT
>CM064497.1:32354106-32371606 GCA_032716605.1 Paralithodes platypus
AACTAATGGAAATGATGTCACGGGCACGGCTTACCAGTAATGATGTCACGGGCACGGCTTACCAGTAATGATGTCACGGGCACGGCTTACCAGTAATGATGTCACGGGCACGGCTTACCAGTAATGATGTCACGGGCACGGCTTACCAGTAATGATGTCACGGGCACGGCTTACCAGTAATTGTGGCCCTGAAAATAGAAAGTGATATTTTGATTAGAGGGCTTCTATTTTTTTTTCTTTTTTTTTACTTTTTACTGTTTATTTGTGACCTTTGAAACGCCTTCTAGCACACACTACAGTATAGGCTATTCGCTGTAAGTAGGCGAGAAATCATGACCTCTAACCTCTGTAACTAAAAAACGACTAGAGTAATCGAGTTAATATGTCTACCATTTGAGAAGAGTCAGTCAAGGAATAAATGTGAAAATGTACAGCCAATTTGCTCTAGCCCTTTTTGAGTTGCAGAGGATATAGGTAATGATTTCTCGCCTACTTACAGCGACTAGACTATAGTACTGGGTTTTCTCCTACGAGAAAATGTAACTATAGGAGTTTATCGTTTTGATTACGTCCACAGGTTTGTCCCAAAGTATTCAAGATTCTATAAATATATTAGTCAAATTAAGTAAAGTATGCTTTTGAAAATAATCTTAATGCAGTTACCTGGTAAATAGATTTGCAATATAGGAAAAGTGGGGATTGGGCCTGAGTATATAGAATACTATATAGATTATAGAATAGACTAGAATGTAAACCAAGATTTGTGGAATATATTATGAACACAGAACTGGCATCCAGAAATTTCACCAATATGATACAAAAGTGAAATTAGTTTTGACTAAAGTCTTCTTCAGGTGGAAAATTTTAATGATTTACACTGGTGGTCGAGTAGGTTGTATGAAAGGGAGGGCTGGCAGCAAAATGTATAAAGGATGTGGGGACGCGGGCTTCTCAAGGGTAGGTGATCAATATTTTCCTATACTCCGTTTCTTTTCGGTTGACGATAAATTGAATCCCTTAGCAGCTAATGTTATGACACTTGATGGAAAAGAATGGACAACTATGTTTCTACATCCTATTAAGACCAAGCTTATATAATCAGCATTATATAGCCCTATAGAAGTCCGTGATCTGACCCTGGGGACTTGTTAGGAATTGAGATTAGTTATATGACTCGGTCCCCAACGAGGAAATAGTTCAATAGTAATGTAGTGCATACGAGTATATTATGATCTGTACTACTCATTATGTGTAGACAGAGCAATATATTATGATCTGTACTACTCATTATGTGTAGACAGAGCAATATATTTAATTTTCTTATTAGTTGACAAATAGACAACGGCTGAAAACTAAGGCATGGTCTAAAGGCTCATATGTGTGCCAACTCATATAGCATTGAAAACAGCAAGAGTATCCTTATTTTATGTTACTGTATTTATGACAAACTAAGCGCAATAAAAAATAAGTGCAATGAGTACTTCTTTCCACATAGATTGAACGATGATCTGGGATATGACTCCGGTTACATAGTCATTTCGGTTCAAAAAATTGTTGGTACAATCGGATGTCATAGTCTCCCATATAAACCCTCCGTTTTTCTTTATGCTATTATATCTATATGGATTGATTTTTGGATAGAACTTGCTTTGCCATATTTAGGATATATATAGTTTTGTAGCCGTTGTATAGAAAATTATGTTCATAAATTCGTTTCCAGAGATATACTTCCATAATTCGAAACAGGCGAAGTCGACAAATATTTATGAGTGGACTAGAGACTATGGCATCCGAGTGTACCTTATAGGTCTGCCATCGGACACCATGATATAAAGAGGGAATGTGAGGGGAAGATTAGGGAAGGCTCAGAGTCCGAGTTACTCTACGTCCACCGCACCTCCCCTTGTATTGATTTCCACATCAAACACTGACAGGACATTCAGGGGAGGTTTGTATTTATGTGTTCATTTATTCATATATTTATAATTTCTTTAGTTTCCTCCCAAGACCTCCAACACCCTTAAGAAAATACCCCCAAACCCCCTTTCGAGATAAACTTGTACATTCTTCAGGCTCGCTATGACTAGCCAGGAAAAATTCGACACCTAAATGACATAACATTTCTTAAAAATCGCCAAACTAATAAAGCGAGCGTCTTAAGATATCAAAACTAATGGGGCTAAAAGTAAGAGAGAAGGGGGTCCAGAAATAACTAATAACCTCCCCTTAAAATAACCTGTGGTGCTGTTCTAAAATGTCCATGAAAAGTATACATTCTTTTTGTTGTTCGTTCAGGTACGACAAATAAATTAATTATGTAGGCTTTTATGAATAGGACAAGAGCTGAAAATAATTAGCTGAATGTACACATCCAAATTAAGCATATTATATTGATATACAACATAGTTCCCACGATCACACATCAACACAAGGGTCATGAGAGGCATGTTTTACTGTTATTATCATGTTTACAACAGAACGGATTTGTGCCTCAGAACAAGTGCATTGTAGCAACGCGACTGATTGCATTCTGCTTTTTGTTTTGTTCTCTCTCTCTCTCTCTCTCTCTCTCTCTCTCTCTCTCTCTCTCTCTCTCTCTCTCTCTCTCTCTCTCTCTCTCTCTCTCTCTCTCTCTCTCTCTCTCTCTCTCTCTCTCTTTTCCTCTAAGTACAAGCCCCTAAACGCTGAGTAACATTTTGGCTGAAAACTATGCAGATACATGCACAAATTGGAGTAACTGAAACAGCAATGCCGCGAAATTTAGCTATAGGTACGTTACCCCTGCTATCCCTACGTTTTCTCTGGTGTGTGGGAAAGCGAAGAAATGATTTTCGGACGGAGCTAACTCTCATATTTCTCCGTTTGATTCCTCTCTTATTTTCGTGTCATCTACCTGGTCTCACTTCTTTATACCTGATTCTCCTCTATTGTTTAATGTTAAACACTCTCTATCACTTATCTTTTCTTTCCTCTTATATCTTCTGTAAAATCTTTCACTTCCTCTCTCTTTCTTTCACCGCACTACCTATGCATAAAGATAAGGTAGATTAATTAGGCTACTGAATTTATTTGTTATTAGAGGTCATTAGGCCTACCTATCACGAAGAAATTGCCAGTGAACCAACTAACATTCACTAGCTACCATTCCACTATCTCCGTTACCCCTTCTCCAGCTCTGATTCTTACGTTTTCTTTACTACTATCATGAACATCGAGTTTCTGTATGGCTGTTCCTCGACTTCCTCCATCTCGATGTTTTTTTGTACTGCTTTAGATACTTAGTCTTCCTCTTTTTTCTGTGTATATTCACACACACACACAGACATTTATTGTTTTTTCAGAGTACACTTTCTTTTACTCATATAACCTACAACTGCCACACAAACAGGCACAATCACTACGCACAAAGTTCACAGACACACTCAGTCGATCTCACAAACATTCACTCAACCATAAGTGCACACACACACTCAATCATACGTACACACAATCACTGTACACACACACATACACACTAATATCAAATAACGTACACACAGTCACCAATCACAAGATCCCCCCCCCCCCCTCACACACACACACACACACACTCCATATCCCCCACCATCTCTGTTCCCGGCACTCTCTTCCCTGTTATCTATAAGCGAAGGCCTCGTCCCCGGCCCCGTATATCTGGCCATCACAAAGAGCCCCCGGGTGATTCACTGCAGCCAAAACAAAAGCCGAACGCCCGGGGGACAACAAAAGACGTCTCGTCCCGTTTGTCTGGCCACCGATACCACCTCTTCTCTCTCCCCCTCCCCCTCCGTCCCTACTCCACCAACACCCTCTTCTTGTCCTCCACCTCCTCTCTCTCCCTCCGTTCCTACTCCACCAACACCCTTTTCCTCTCCTCCACCTCCTCTCTCATGACACCTGTAAGAGACAACACCCTCTTCTTCTTCACCACCTCTCTCCCACCAACACCCTCTTCTTCTCCTCCACCACCTCTCTCCCACCAACACCTTCTTCTTCACCTCCACTTCCTCTCTTCCCCTCCCTGCTCCTCCAACATTCTCCACCTCCTCTATCTCCTTCCCTACCTACCCCACCAACACCCTCTTCCTCTCCTCCACCTCCTCTCTCATGACACCTGTAAGAGACGTACTGATGAAATTGAAATTTTTGAAATTGAAATTGAAATTGAAATTGAAATTTATGTGATCTTGCGGGGGGGGGGGGGGTTTGGAGGTCCTCATAATTAGGATGGCTAAAGAAGTTCGGTTATTGCCTATATGATACTTCCTCCCAAAACAACTGGGAGAGTGAAGTCAAACTGTATTTGTCTGATGGAATTTGGAGGACATTATGATTAGGACGATTGGAGGAGCTAGGTGGCAGTCTTATCTCTCACTGTCCATGGTCGTAGGAAGACTTAATGACGTGTTACTATTGGAGCTTTGGGCGACTCTCGTGCTTTCCTTCTTTAGGAAATTATTTAAGGTGACACATTAGGGATTTGGATATCCTTATGTTCCTTTAAGGGTACGGTGACCAGTGTGCCTTCCAACTCCACCAAGACACATGTAGGGGAGAAATTGCTAAGCTATGATACTATAGAAGTTTGGAGATCTTGATCACCTATAACAACGTAAACCATACTGGTAAATGCATACGTAAATATATACTGTATATACACAGGTTAAGAAAGTATACAATATACAAAGAAATATACACTGTACAATGAAAGTGGAAGAATAAACTAGGAATGGTGAGGGCGTTATCCTGTGTGAGTTTATAGAGCCTATAAACTCACACTGGGACATAAGGGTCTATAATAGAGACTCTTATGTCCCAGACCGAATGTGGTGACCGTTTTCCCCTTCTCTGGATTCGTTTAAGGGGGGTCACCTGCTTTTTTTCTCTTTCTCTCCTTTTCTCTTTTTCTCTGGTTTGTATCCATTCGGCCCCATTCAGCCAACTGTTTTAAGACGTTTATCTCCATCCAGGTGTCAATTTCTTCCTGGCAAGCGATAGCGAGCCAGCATTGTAATGAGAAATCCGGCTTCGCCGGTGACATTTTTCTATCGAAAAATTTACAAATTTAGCTTGCTGTCAAAACAAAAAAATATATATATATATGCTGGCTCGCCAGGAAAATATTGACACCTGGATGGGGGTAAACGTCTTAAAACAGTAGGCTGAATGGGGCCGAATGGATACAAGCCAAAGAGAGAGGGAGAACAAGAGAAAAGACAGCGAGGTGGGCCCCCTTAATGGAGGAGGGAGAGGGCTTGGGGACATTCTCTTCCGATTTGTTGGGAGGATTTTGTGGGTTTGATATTCGAAGGGAAAACTGGAATACTCACGAAATCGCTATGCTAGTGTATATTATTATTATTTGTATTAGTATTATTATTATTATTAATATTATTTTGTTTGTATTATTTTTTTATTATTTGTTTCAGCATAAAGTAATTGAGGAAGGAAATACATGTAGCTACTAATATCAAGTCCATACTTCTAATGGTGTGTGTGTGTGTGTGTGTGTTAAATCCCTGTTATATTAAAAATGGGATTGCTGTGAATTTCTGATTCTCTATAGATTTTGTGAGGATCTCCGAGGGTTTGGAGTTTCATGAAATCCATGTGTGTATTGTATTCGTTGTGGATTTTCGAAAATTATAAAGTTTATCATGATTTATGAAGTTTTTACATATCCTTGACCCCTTCTGTACCGGTGACGTCCTTGTAATTTTATTCTAGCTATATTTAGACGATTATGTGCAGTTTAAGAATGATCTGTGGTAGTAAAAAGAGCTAAGTACAATAGTTCAAAGTATGGTAATTGTTGGAGGCCCTTTTTAAATAGTAACCAGAATAAAGTTAAAAGAACGGCACCGGTACTGAAAGGGTTAATAATAAATAAATACCATGATTTCCTCATTTCTAGAAGACGCTAAGAATTTTGTTAGTGTTTTGGGAAATATTCCACGTAAAAGTCTTCATTGAGATTCACTGACTTTCAAAGAACCTCACTATAAAAGTACTTGTGTTTATCACTGCGCTATTCGATTCACCAGCATTTTACATTCTTATCTTAATTTATAACGAATTTTATATACGAATGATCACCCTTGCATCTTAAAAACGTTAAGAAAATTTTGTCGGTTGATATAGTATATTAGATGTCGCTCTACATTTGTTTTAATCAATATAAGGATTGATAAAAATGGTTGTGTAGACGGGCCACTGCACAACTACCCAATCATTCAAGCTTCCACCAAAGCAAGTAACACAGATCAATCACTTAACGAACAAATAAGATAACAAACAATCCCATCATCTGTCCTAACAATTCTTAGAACGAATGAATTCTTATAATCAGTCATCTAGATTGACAGATAGATAGATAGTGTTTATTGACCACAGCAAAATGTAAATTACAAAAAGGACATGTTTACAAAGGAATTTGGTCCAACATATTACATTAATTAAAAGCACATTTATCAATGTAAATAAGATCCGTCCTGGTACTAAATCATATGCCTTAGAACAATAATTTGATTGGTTTGTTCAGTTGTTGTCAGATGAGCTGTTATACGCTCTGTTATATGCTCATCTGCTAAATTTGAGTGTTTCGAGTACATTTTGTTTCCTATGTGTATGAAGGAGACACAAGGCAAAGCTGCCTGTATCAAGTGTCTCTCCTATTGTTGAAAGAGTTATAGTCGCAGTATATACGGTATACGTGTATACCGGTATTTATCTTTCTGTGCAATTACTGCTATAGTTGACAGCTTAGTTATAGGCTTGATTGCATGTTTATATGATTGTTTGGTATTCAGTCAATTGTTTGTTAAGTGCCTGATTGTTTAGTAATTATATATTTGAGTTATTGATTATATCTGAGTATATAGGAAACAATTATTTTCCTAGAATGGTTGATTGCCTGAGTTTATAGGTGAATGACTATACGTATTAGGAAAGGCATCATGGTATACATTTAACCTCTTCAGCACAATGACGTATCTTTCATCATAACTTGGTGATCATTTGATGATTTCCTTTAGCTTATAATCTACCTCTAGGACTCACAGGGGTAAATACGGTCTCGATGAACCCTCTGAATGGTATAGGTCCTTCTTTAAGCTGCACAAAATCGTATAATTTTAGCCAGGATCAAAGGTTAAAAGATGTCATGGTGCTGAAGGGGATTAACTGAATAAGTAGAGAAGTAAAGTTTAACCCCTTCAGCACAATGACGTAATTTTCATTATATTCTGGTCACAATTAGACGATTTTCTTTAGCTTATAGTCTACCTCTAGGTCTCAAAGGAGTAAATACGATCTCCATAAACCCTCTGAATAACATAAGTCATTCTTAAACTGCATAACACCGTCTAACTGTAGCCAGAATAGAAGGTTACCATGCGTGATCGTGGTGAAGGGGTTAATGCTGCGGGATTTATGGCGTACCTCGTTTGTAAGCTGAATAAAATCGTCTGTTGATAGCTCGAAGTATAACAAGCTTAACTCGCTATTTGGGTGAAAACTTATTCAAGCCGTTGATTATTAAAGTTGATATTATAGGCAATGTGAAACAATAACTGCCTGGTGGAAACAAATATATCAAACTAATCATTGCATTGGACAATTAACATGAACTGGTGATAATAAAAGTTAAATCATGCAATATAAACAAAAACTCCAAAAAATAATCAGTAGATAGAAGAAAAGGCATATAGAGAAAAACCCATAACCATTATCATATATTTTGTGAGTCTTCAATATTATATGATCGCACTCCAGATCAAGGCAATGTGTGGTGTTAATGCGCTTCGATCCAATTAATGGTGATCTTCAGTGGCGTTAATCTGATTCGATCCCCTTAAAGAGTAATGCGGCGGTGATAATGGCCTTCGATTCCACTAAAGACCTCTTTGCTTTTAGAGTCTTAATTATATCCTTTATTATGTGTGGGCTTGGAATGTCCACGAGGTGATGATGTGTGTTCTTTATCTTATAATTGTTTTGTTTATTTATTTATTTATTTTATTAATTTGCTTTGCTTTTGTCTTTAGTGATAGTCAATTAATTTAAATTGTTGTTAATAGGTTTAAATTAGTACATGTGATGAGAACATATGATTATAGAACATCATATAAATTGAGGCACTCTATATATATATATATATATATATATATATATATATATATATATATATATATATATAGAGAGAGAGAGAGAGAGAGAGAGAGATGAGGTTAGGGTAAGGTGGTGTAGTAGGGGATCAGAACAATGACCCTTTTGTTCCTAACTGTAGGGAGTGTAAGGGGAGGACAGTAGGGAGTAGGGAGACAGAGGGAGGAGATAAACAGGTGAGGGAGTGTGAGCAGGGGTGGAAAATAGGGAGACATAGGGAGGAGAGAAACATGTGAGGGAGTGTGAGGAGGAGAGTAGGGAGTAAGGGGAGGACTGTAGAGAGTAGGGAGATAGGGGGAGGGAGTGTGAGGAGGAGGGTAGGGAGTAAGGGGAGGACAGTAGGGAGTGTGAGGAGGAGAGTAGGGAGTAAGGGGAGGACTGTAGAGAGTAGGGAGGGAGTGTGAGGAGGAGGGTAGGGAGTAAGGGGAGGACAGTAGGGAGTAGGGAGACAGAGGGAGGGAGTGTGAAGAGGACAGTAGGGAGTAAGGGGAGGACAGTAGGGAGTGGGGGGACAGAGAGAGGAGAGATACAGGTGAGGGAGTGTGAGGAGGAGAATAGGGAGTAAGGGGAGGACAGTAGGGAGTGGGGAGACAGAGGGAGGGAGTGTGAGAAGGAGAGTAGGGAGTAAGGGGTGGACAGTAGGGAGACAGAGGGAGGAGAGAAACAGGTGAGGAGGTGAGTAGGGAGTGTAAGGGGAAGACATGGTGTGGGAAGACAGAGGGACAAGAAGAACAGAGTGGGAGAGAGAAGGGAGGAAGGGAAGGACAAGAGAGAGTAGGGAGACAAAGGGAGGAGAGAAACAGGTGAGGGAGTGTGAGGAGGAGAGAAGGGAGTAAGGGGAGGACAATAGGGAGTAGGGAGGCAAAGCGAGGAGAATAACAGGAGAGAAGGGAGCAAGGGGAGGACGATAGGGAGTAGGGAGGCAAAGCGGGGAGAATAACAGGAGAGAAGGGAATAAGGGGAGGACAATAGGGAGTAGGGAGGAGAGAAACAGGTGAGGGAGTGTGAGGAGAGAAGGGAGTAAGGGGAGGACAATAGGGAGTAGGGAGGCAAAGCGGGGAGAATAACAGGAGAGAAGGGAGTAAGGGGAGAACAATAGGGAGTAGGGAGGCAAAGGGAGGAGAGAAACAGGTGAGGGAGTGTGATGAGGAGAGAAGGGAGTAAGGGGAGGACAATAGGGAGTAGGGAGGCAAAGCGGGGAGAATAACAAGAGAGAAGGGAATAAGGGGAGGACAATAGGGAGTAGGGAGGCAAAGCGGGGAGAATAACAGGAGAGAAGGGAGTAAGGGGAGGACAATAGGGAGTAGGGAGACAAAGCGGGGAGAATAACAGGAGAGAAGGGAGTAAGGGGAGCACAATAGGGAGTAGGGAGGCAAAGCGGGGAGAATAACAGGAGAGAAGGGAGTAAGGGGAGGACGATAGGGAGTAGGGAGGCAAAGGGAGGAGAGAAACAGAAGAGAAGGGAGTAAGGGGAGGACAATAGGGAGTAGGGAGGCAAAGCGGGGAGAATAACAGGAGAGAAGGGAGTAAGGGGAGGACAATAGGGAGTAGGGAGGCAAAGCGGGGAGAATAACAGGAGAGAAGGGAGTAAGGGGAGGACAATAGGGAGTAGGGAGGCAAAGCGGGGAGAATAACAGGAGAGAAGGGAGTAAGGGGAGGACGATAGGGAGTAGGGAGGCAAAGGGAGGAGAGAAACAGAAGAGAAGGGAGGACAATAGGGAGTAGGGAGGCAAAGCGGGGAGAATAACAGGAGAGAAGGGAGTAAGGGGAGGACAATAGGGAGTAGGGAGGCAAAGCGGGGAGAATAACAGGAGAGAAGGGAGTAAGGGGAGGACAATAGGGAGTAGGGAGGCAAAGCGGGGAGAATAACAGGAGAGAAGGGAGTAAGGGGAGGACGATAGGGAGTAGGGAGGCAAAGGGAGGAGAGAAACAGAAGAGAAGGGAGTAAGGGGAGGACAATAGGGAGGAAGGAGACAAAGGGGGGACAAGAACAAGGAGGGGGACAGTGCGGAGGAAGGCAGAAGAAACAGTCTATAGAAGAAGGGAAGATCGACCAATACATTAAGGGAGCCCATCTCGCATTTGTTTCTCTTTCTTTCCCTCTCTCTTTGGCTTGTATCCATTCGGCCCCATTCAGCCTACTTTTTTAAGACGCTTACCCCCATCCAAGTGTCAATGTTTTCCTGGCGAGCGGTAGCAAGCCAGCATACATATATATATATGTTTTGACAGCAAGCTAAATTTGTACATTTTTCGATAGAAAAATTTCCCTGGCAAAGCCGGATTTCTCCATACAATGCTGGCTCGCTATCGCTCGCCAAGAAGAAATCGACACCTGGATGGAGATACACGTCTTACAACAGTTGACTGAACGGTGCCGAATGGATACAAGCCAGGGAAAGAGAGAAAATGAGAGAAAGATGAAAACAGACGGTGACCCCCCTTAATGAACAACGCAGCAGGCAAAATGGACATCAGGGAGGAAGTTGCAAGGCGACAGTACGAAGCGGGGACAACAACATTGGGAAGGAAGGTGGAGAAAGACAATAGGGAGGAGGGTGGTGGAAAACAGCGTACCTTAAGGGGGTCACCGGCTTTTTTTCTTATCTTTCTCTCCTTTTCTCTCTTTCCCTGGTTTGTATCCATTCGGCCCCATTCAGCCAACTGTTTTAAGACGTTTATCCCCATTCAGGTGTCGATTTCTTCCTGGCGATCGATAGTGAGCCAGCATTGTATGGAGAAATCCGGCTTCGCCGGAGACATTTTTCTATCGAAAAATGTACAAATTTATCTTGCTGTAAAACAAAATATATACATGCTGGCTCGCTACCGCTCGCCAGGAAAATATTGACACCTGGATGGCGGTAAACGTCTTAAAACAGTAGGCTGAATGGGGCCGAATGGATACAAGCCAAAGAGAGAGGGAGAGAAAGAGAAAAAAAAGCAAGGTGGGCTCCTTTAAGATTATCAAACTGTAGACATAAATTATGCCACAGATAAGAAGTAGAGTCTGAATGAAGAAGTAAATACAAGACTACAATCGTGAAGAGGGAAGAGGTATGAGCGAGAAATAGATAAAAGAGGGAAGATGAAGAAGAGGGGCAGAAATGGTGTAGGTTATAGGGATCCATCATTGTATTTTATTTATATTTATATTTGAATAAATTTTAATTATTATTAGTATTAGTATTGTTATTGTTATTGTTATTATTATTATTATTATTATTTTGTTTTAGTATAGGAGCTAATATTATCTGAACAAATAGCAAGCAAGATGAGTATATAAATTACAGTATATGAAAAGGAACATAAGGGATGGAAGGCGAGACAAAATGGAGGAAGTAGAGGGAGTGATAGAGAGAGAGAGAGAGAGAGAGAGAGAGAGAGAGAGGGAGAGCGACAGAAGCAGTGAGAGAATGAGGGAGGGAGAGAGGGAAGCGAGCGACCAACGGAAGTGAGGAATGAAGGCCGGAAGGAAGAAAAGGGGTAGAACAATAGAAGGTTGACAAACATACAGATTAGAAGAAAAGAACAACGACACTACAGATAAAATATAAATATATAAATAAATAAAAACATTACAAAACGACCCTATACTGTAGTGTATATAGTAATTAATATGTAAATATATTACTAAAATTAATTGGTATGTCACTTCCTTGAAAGAAAAAATGGGTTAGATGATGCGAACAAAAATGCAATATTCATACAAGGAAATATCGCTTAGTATTGGATAGGATGTACACCGGAGAGAGAGAGAGAGAGAGAGAGAGAGAGAGAGAGAGAGAGAGAGAGAGAGAGAAGAATTAAAGGAAGGTAAAGGCGGAAGAAGACGTGAAGTAAAGAAGAGTGTGGTGCTAGGGTGAGACTGGGCTCGGCTTAGGGGTCACTGAACTCTGGCGGGAGAGGGGGGAAGTTCACAGTGATGCAGGGAATTACAAGGAATACATACTATCTCTTATATTAAGGGGGGTAGTGTTTAGTTTTGGCTCAATATATTTATTGATTCAGTTATTTTTTAGCTTCCTTGCTAGACCTCCATCAAGCTTGAAAACACCTAGATCCCCATTCAACATGTATTTGTAAAAATTTTGTTAGACAAATGTTCCGGCCAAAGGCCGATTCTTCTTAATATTACAGGCTCGCTATCGCTCGCCAGGAATAGATTGACACCTAAATGGCACGAAAGTTCTTAAAATTGACAACAAAATGGAACAAAAGGTCTTTAATAAATCGTCAAACTAATGGGGCAAATGTCTTAACATCTCAAAATTAATGAGGCTAAGAATGAGGGAGACAAAGTAACCATCGCCCCTTAACACCTGGTGAACAATAGCTGGGATATAAGGTTGATGAAAACAATAGTAATTATATAACCTAGGTCTACTGAAGAACTATATATTACTTCAGGGTCTAGAGGGGGAGAGAGACGGGAGGGTGGGGCGAGGGGTGGATGGAGGGGTTAAGAGAGAGAGAGAGAGAGTAACATAAATTTACATAGGTGTACATATATAAACTAGTTACACAGATATTATGATCCCATCAAAATAGCCAGGATTTATTTCTAGTAGATATAAGAACACTCAAAGTAAGGGGAAGTGAAAAAAGGGGATAGTAAAGCGTAGAGAGACAGACAGAGTGGGAGAGAGGATTTGTTTCTTTAATGCATATGCATGAGACAAAAGGAAACGTTACCTGTAGCAAGACATTTTTCTACCGAAAAATGTACACATTTATCTTGAAAGGGGCTCAAGGGGGTGTAATCTTAAGCTTGAAGGATATCTAGGGACCAAACTAAAAACCTCCCCTTAAGGGGACATGGCCATTTATCTGGTCACCTTCCTCCCTCATGCTTAGTCCCTTTATTAATTGTACGTATAGTATACATTTATATTACGTATGTCTCGTTCACCATGATTTATATTACGTATGTCTCGTTCACCATGATTTATATTACGTATGTCTCGTTCAGCATGATTTATATTACGTATGTCTCGTTCAGCATGATTTATATTACGTATGTCTCGTTCAGCATGATTTGATTAGCATTGTATTTAACACGTGTATTTTTAGCAATAATTTTTGGTAGGAGGCTATTTAAATTATGAAAATTTGCACATACAACAACAGGCTTCTACATCTCAGATGTCCGCCGATGTTGACAAATATATTTAATATAGGACCATCATAAGGCAACAAATGCTGCTGTGGGAGCACTTTGTTGCTGCCACTGCCCATACATCCTCCTTCCCCCTCTCAACTCCAACTGTTCTCCCTCTCAACTCCAACTGCCCCCTTATTACCCCAACTCTTCCCCCTCTGAACTCCATCTCCTCCCCCTCGCTACCCCAACTCCCCCCTCTCGACTCCAACTCCCCCCTCTCGACTCCAACTCCCCCCCTCTCGACACCAACTCCCCCCTCTCAACTCCAACTCCCCCCTCTCAACTCCAACTCCCCCTCTCAACACCAACTCCCCCCTCTCAACTCCAATTCCCCCCCCTCTCGACTCCAACTCCCCCTCTCGACCTCCAACTCCCCCTCTCAACTCCAACTCCCCCTCTCTCGACTCCAATTCCCCCCTCTCGACTCCAACTCCCCCTCTCGACTCCGACTCCCCCCTCTCGACTCCAACTCCCCCCTCTCGACTCCAACTCCCCCCCTCTCGACTCCAACTCCCCCCCTCTCGACTCCAACTCCCCCCCTCTCGACTCCAACTCCCCCCTCTCGACTCCAACTCCCCCCCTCTCAACTCCCCCCTTCTCGACTCCAACTCCCCCCCTCTCGACTCCAACTCCCCCTCTCGACTCCAACTCCCCCCTCTCGACCTCCAACTCCCCCCTCTCGACTCCAACTCCCCCCCTCTCGACTCCCAACTCCCCCCTCTCGACTCTAACTCCTCCCCCTCTCAACTCCAACTCCCCCCCTCCTGACTCCAATTCCCCCCTCTCAACTCCAACTCCCCCCCTCTCGACTCCAACTCTCCCCTCACAACTCCAAATCTCCCCCTCAAACTCCAACTCCCCCCTCTCAACTCCAACTCCCCTCTCAACTCCCCCCTCTTAACTCCAACTCCCCCCTCTCAACTCCAACTCCCCCTCTCAACTCAAACTCCCCCTCTCTCTCCAACTCCCAACTCCCCACTCTCAACTCCAACTTCCCCTCAACTCCAACTCCCCCCCCCTCTCGACTCCAACTCCCCCCTCTCGACTCCAACTCCCCCCTCTCAACTCCAACTCCCCCCTCTCAACTCCAAATCCCCTCTCAATTCCAACTCCCCCCCTCCAACTCCAACTCTCCCCCTCTCAATTCCAACTCCCCCCTCTCAACTCCCCCTCCTCCCCCTCTCAATTCCAACTCCCCCCTCTCAATTCCAACTCCCCCCTCTCAACTCCAACTCCTCCCCTCTCAACTCCAACTCCCCCCTCTCAATTCCAACTCCTCCCCCTCTCAACTCCAACTTCCCCCTCTGAATTCCAGCTCCCCCATCTCAATTCCAACTCCTCTCCCAATTCCAACTCCCCCCCCCCTCCCCCACTCAACTCCAACAACTTCTCCCTCTCTCAACTCAAACTCCCCCTCTGCACTCAAGTCCCGGTCTACGCTTATCACATCCCCACTTCCCTCTCCATTCCTCCTCCCCCTTCCCTTCCCATCCCCTACCTGCTGCCCCCCTCTCTCTCTCTCTCTCTCTCTCTCTCTCTCTCTCTCTCTCTCTCTTCCTCTCTCTCTCTCGCTCTCCTCTCTCTCTCCCTCTCCTCCCCTCTCTCCTCATCTCTCTCATCTCTCTCTCTCTCTCTCTCTCGCCCTCGCCCTCGCCCTCTCTCGCCCTCGCCCTCTCTCTCTCTCTCGCCCTCTCTCTCTCTCGCCCTCTCTCTCTCTCTCTCGCCCTCTCTCTCTCTCTCTCTCTCTCTCTCGCCCTCTCTCTCTCTCTCTCTCTCCCCCCCCCCCCCCCCTCGTGCACGACTCGGACCCTTCCCGCTGCGGATATTAAACTTCTTCTCGTCGTGTGGATACTTGGTCCACTGAATTTACCGGCGGTCGAAGCTGCCTTTAAGGGGGGTCACCGGCTTCTTTTTTTTCTCTCCTTTTCTCTCTTTCCCTGGCTTGTATCCATTCGGCCAAACCCAACTGTTTTAAGACGTTTATCCCCATCCAGGTGTCGATTTCTTCCTGGCGAGCGATAGCGAGCCAGTATTGGTATGGCGAAATCCGGCTTCACCGGCGACATTTTTCTATCGAAAAATTTAAAAATTTAGCTTGCTGTCAAAACAAATATATATATATGCTGGCTCGCGGAAAATATTGACACCTGGATGGGGGTAAACGTCTTAAAACAGTTGGGTGAATGGATACAAGCCAAAGAGAGAGGGAGAGAAAGAGAAAAAAAAAAGCGAGGTGGGCTCCCTTAAACTGGGAAAAAAACAAAAAACAAAAAAAAAACAATTTTCTGTTTATGGCGTTGGTCGTTTATAAATCCGATTTTATCTTTTTGTTAAGGTATTTGGGATGTTCATGTTTAGAGCTTGACAAAGTGGGCCGTATGCGTGTAGATGAACAGAGACATAAACATTAAGGGGAGGTTTCTAGTTTGTTTCCTACTCCTCCAGCAATCTTAAAATTTCACCCCCTCGACCCCCTTTCAAGATAAATTTCTACATTTTTCGGTAGAAAAATGTCCCGGCCGAAGGCCGATTACTCTTAAATTACAGGCTCGCTATCGCTCGCCAGGATAAAATCGACACCTAAATGGCAAGAAAGGTCTTAAAATTGACAGAATGGGTCGGAAATTCTTAAAAATCACCAAACTAATGGAGCAAACGTCTTAAAATCTTAAAATCATGTCTAGACATGAGGGAGAAATGGGTCAAGAAAAAAGTCCCTGAAGTGGAAATCTCCCCTTAACATTGTTGCTATTTTTTTAAGCTACAGCACATTGATATTAATTATAATTATTTAATAACCATTTACTACATGAGAAAGTCAACATCTTTTTCGTGTCAGTATCACGTTGTCACCAGGGCTCGTCTTGAGGAAGCAAGAGTGAAGCAAAAGGTAATTGGCTTGTAAGTGTTAATTGAAAAAAGTTATTTTCAATTCCTTGACTTCTAAAAGTTCTACCTGAGCTGAATATAATGAACAACTGGTGGAGAACAAAGGTGTTGCATGTGTAGGATAGTTATGTATAGGCAAAGCTAGGTTTCACTTGGGAATTAATGAGTACACATAGTTTTTAATGTTCTGGATGTGCAATGTGCATGCAGAGTTAGCTTCCGGATATTTTGTATATTTTATTAATTATCAATATTAGTATATTTACCCGTTCAGTACCGGCGACGTCTTTTATATTTTGTCCTAGCTATATTTAGACGATTATGTGCAGTTTAAGGAGGATCTGTGGTAGCGAAAGGGTTAAGTGAGATAGTTCGAAGCCTGTTAATAGCTCGAGGCCTATATTAAACTGAGTAAAATTGCCTAATAGCAGCCAGAATCAAATTAATAGGACGTCGCCGGTACAGAAGGGGTTAACTCTAAGCGTGTGAGTATCCTTCTTATTCTAAGTAAACTCGTCTGGTGATAGCGATGTACGTAAACTACCGAAGTCTCCAACGCATCTAAAGGCTTTATCATGGGATATTGTTAAGACAGTGGTTTATCAACTTTTGTTATAATGGCTCTTTAACTCTCTAAAAACTATGTTGCCCTGCATGCACATAATTGCCTCTCTCTCTCTCTCTCTCTCTCTCTCTCTCTCTCTCTCTCTCTCTCTCTCTCTCTCTCTCTCTCTCTCTCTCTCTCTCTCTCTCTCTCTATCTCTCTCTCTCTCTCTCTCTCTCTCTCTCTCTCTCTCTCTCTCTCTCTCTCTCTCTCTCTCTCTCTCTCTCTCTCTCTCTTTAAGCACATATTTTCTATATACAAATACTGTACTGTATATTCATTTTGATTGTTATTCAGATCGAATCACCTACATATAAATATATACATTGTATGTATTTATTAACATATAGTTGATTCGGTTTTAATGGATATATTTGCATACAGCTCACAAACATCTGTCAGTAGCTCTTCCTAATTGTCACGGCATCGTCAATGTTCCGAGTATCCGGTTCCAAATTACAATGCAAAACCCGCCGCAAATTCTGACCTGCGTGACACTGGATTAACGCTCCAGCCCCGGAATATCCAGGAACACAGAGAAAAGACTCTCCCAGGTTGTCCAAATATTTCTGACTCCAGCCCAAGAGTCACGAAACCTGAAGGGGGGTCACAGTCTGTTTTTATCTTTCTCTCCTTTTCTCTCTTTCCCTGGCTTGTAT